>CM050529.1:905000-950000 GCA_027563665.1 Antrozous pallidus | reverse complement strand
GGCCCTGCAGGGGTCGAGGCCCGGCCCTGGGGCGTCTGGGGCGGGAGGGGAAGGGACGCAGGAGGAGAGCGTGGGTGGGGTCGGGGGGAAGGATGCTCTGAGCCGGGAAAGGGGGAACGGGGCGGCCTGGGGCGCCTGGGGCAGCAGGGCCGGCCTGGGGGGGTCTGGGGACGGCAGTGTGGCCGGAGGTCCTGGGGCCCTGGGGTCCCCCGAAGGAAGGGGCCCTGGCTTCGAGGCAGGCAGAGGCCCTGGGTCCTGGGGCTCCGGGGGACGGGGTGGTAATGCCCCCAGGGACGCCAGGGGCCTCGGGGGACCAGGGCTGCCTCCTGGACAGACACCCGCAGGCCAGGATGCCCAGGGCCCCCCGATACCTGGGGGCCGAGACCCCCTCTGGGAGCACAGGGGTCCTGAGGGTTCGAGGCAGGAGGGAGGCCCAGGAGGTCTCGGGGACTGGGGAGGACAGGGCCGGGGGGCAGGGGGGGCCTTGGGTGAGGCCGGGGTTGGCAGAAGCTTCCCAAGTTCCCAAGGAGGGGCGGCAGGTTTAAGGGGGGCCGAGGGGGATGGCAGCTCAGGGCCTTGGGGCGACACGGGGTTCGGCCTCAGCCAGGCCGGGGCCCACCCTGGGCCTGGAGGAGGGAGAGGGGGTGTGGGTGGTGCCCAGGCACCCAGGCTGGTGGAGTCTGGCCAGGGGAGCGGTGCCAGCAGCCACGGGCTTACTGGGGCTCCAGGCCGGGGTGCTCAGGGGCCCTGGGGAGTCCAGGGAGGCGTGGAGGGAGCAGGAGGCCCAGGGGTTCCGGGGTCGGGACCAGATTTCTGGAACGGGGCTCAGAACTCCGGAGAAGGTGGTCCCGGAGGCAGAAGGGGTGCCGAGGCTGGCTTAGTGGAGTATTTAAGGGGAGCAGGCTCTGGAAGTGGGGTTGGCTCTCTCGATGGCTCAGGGGCGCTGGGACAGGCGGGCTCTGCATGGGGTGTTGGGGCGCCTGGGGGAGCAGAGGCCGAGGAGGGGGGCGCTCACAGGGGCGGCTCGCGGGGACCTGGGGCCATGAGGCCTGGAGACCAGGACGGACAGGGTCCTGCAGGGCGGGGGCCCGGGACCCCTGCTGGTCTCGGGGGCGGCTCGGGTGGCTCTGGGGGAGGAGGAGGGGAGGACTCCGGGGTGCATCCCGAAAGCTGGGGTGCCACACCCCGAGGCCCAGGGCCCGGGGGCAAGCGAGGTCTGGGGACCTCGGCTACCGCGGGGGCCGGAGAGGCGGAGCAGGTGGGAGCAGAGCCAGGGGGTGCGGCCCGAGAAGGTGGGGGCTTGCGAGCCCCCGGGGCAAAGGGGACCCCTGGAGGAGGAGGCTGGGCGGAGGGGTCTGGGGGTGCCCGCACCACAGGGCTGGGCTCTCTGAGGGCAGGGGGTGCAGGGGGCCGGGGGGAGGGGTCCCCGGGCCTTGGCTGGGACGAGTCCGGGCACCCCAAGGCCCAGGCTCCCGGCAGCGGGGCGGGTTCTGACAGGGGCCACAAGGGTGGACTCGGGATCCCCGAGCCTCAGCACAGTGGAGGGTCAGGGGGGCCCGGGCCTGGGGGGATGGGGCCAGGAGGTGAGGTGGGCTTTGGAGCCGGTTCAGGGGGGCTCAGAGGTGTGGGGTCAGGGAGCGAGGCCGGCCATAGGGATGGTGTGGGAGGGTCAGGGTATGAGGCAGGTTATAGGGACAGTTTGGGGGCTCCTCAGGGCATGGGGTCAGGGGCTCAGGCTGGGTATAGGGATGGGACTGGGGGTGTTGGGGGGTTGGGGTCAGGGGCTCAGGCTGGTTATAGGGATGGGACTGGGGGTGTTGGGGGGTTGGGGTCAGGGAGTGGGGCAGGCCATAGAGATGGTTTGGGGGCTCCTGGGGAAATAGGATCAGGGGCTCAGGCAGGTTATAGAGATGGGACTGGGGGTGTTGGGGGGTTGGGGTCAGGGAGTGGGGCAGGCCATAGAGATGGTTTGGGGGCTCCTGGGGAAATAGGATCAGGGGCTCAGGCAGGTTATAGAGATGGGACTGGGGGTGTTGGGGGGTTGGGGTCAGGGGCTCAGGCTGGTTATAGGGATGGGACTGGGGGTGTTGGGGGGTTGGGGTCAGGGGCTCAGGCAGGTTATAGAGATGGGACTGGGGGTGTTGGGGGGTTGGGGTCAGGGGCTCAGGCAGGTTATAGAGATGGGACTGGGGGTGTTGGGGGGTTGGGGTCAGGGAGTGAGGTAGGTTATAGAGATGGGACTGGGGGTGTTGGGGGGTTGGGGTCAGGGAGTGAGGTAGGTTATAGAGATGGGACTGGGGGTGTTGGGGGGTTGGGGTCAGGGAGTGAGGTAGGTTATAGGGATGGTTTGGGGGCTCCTGGAGAAATAGGATCAGGGGCGCAGGCAGGTTATAGAGATGGGACTGGGGGTGTTGGGGGGATGGGGTCAGGGGCTCAGGCTGGTTATAGGGATGGGACTGGTGTTGGGGGGTTGGGGTCAGGGGCTCAGGCTGGTTATAGAGATGGGACTGGGGGTGTTGGGGGGATCGGGTCAGGGAGTGAGGCAGGTTATAGGGATGGGATTGGGGGTGTTGGGGGGTTGGGCTCAGGGAGTGAGGCAGGTTATAGGGATGGGACTGAGGGTGTTGGGGGTTTGGGGTCAGGGAGTGAGGTCGGTCATAGGGATGGTTTGGGGGCTCCTGGCAGAGTGGGATCAGGGGCCCAGGCGGGTCCTAAGGATGGTTTCGGAGGGCCCAGAGGAGTGGGGTCAGGGCTTGAGGCAGGTCGCAGGGGAGGCGCGGGAGGGTCTGGGGACACCGGGCCGGAGGGTGAGTGGGCCTCTGGAGGGGGTCCCGGGCACCGTGGGGCAGCAGGCGCTCTGGCCTCGGCAGGACAGGAGGG
Source organism: Antrozous pallidus (assembly GCA_027563665.1). Taxonomy (NCBI): domain Eukaryota; kingdom Metazoa; phylum Chordata; class Mammalia; order Chiroptera; family Vespertilionidae; genus Antrozous; species Antrozous pallidus. The sequence continues at coordinate 947,120 of CM050529.1, read as the reverse complement.
AGGACCCAAAGGCCGAGAAGCTGGGGGGCCCGGGGCAGCCTCAGAGGGGCCTTACGGTGGCCCTGGCTCCGAGGGGGGCAGGGCACCGGGGCTGGTGAACGGGGCCAGCCCTGGGGTGAGCTCGGGGTCGCCCGGATCGATGGGCGTGGGGGGCTCTGCCTCCTCAGGGGCTCCAGGGTCTGCCGGGCACAGAGGGGCCCCCAGCGGGAAGGGTGGGTTTGCCGATCAGGCAGGGGCTGTGGGGGCTTCCGGCCGGCTCGATGGTCGGGGGGCCACAGCGGGTGAGGCCCGGGCAGGGGCTGGGGCGGGGACAGCGGACAGGGCCGGAGCCGCTGCCCAGGGCGGACCAGGGCCTCAGGGTGCGGGGGACCCCCTGCTGGGCGGCGGGGGGGTGGCAGCCGCCTGGGGGATAGGCACCGGCGAGGCTCCGGACGGAGGCCGGAGACCCGGGCAGGGGGGCAAATCAGCGTTGGCTTCTGCCGACGATGGGCGGGGGGTCAGCCGAGCCCGGGCCCCGGGCCGGGGAGACCAGGGCCTTGACGGGGGCCGTGCGGGAGCCGGGAGCCAGCTCCCCGGCTCTGGGGTGGACGGTGCTGCTTTCGGGGGGACTCAGTCAGGGCTAGAGGGCTCCCGGAGCCGGGCGGGGGCTGCAGGTCCGGGAGAGGCCGGAGGGAGACAGGGCCCCGGGGAGCTGGAGAGCAGAGGGTCAGGAGCCGGAAGCCGCCGCAGGCCCGCTGGCCCCCGGGACCTGGACGGAGCCTGGAACGGCCTGGAAGGTCCCCCCGACAGCAGAGACACCGCAGACAGATCCCCGGACGCCGGGGGCGCGGGGTCCCCGCTCGGCAGAGGACGGAGAGCAGGAAGGGGGCCCCCGGGGGCAGAGGACGACATGGCGCCGGCGGAGGACGAGGCCCCCCGGGGGAACGGGTACCGCACGCGGTGGGGGGCCAAGGTCGTGGTCACCGAGAGGCGGGCGCTGGCGGGGGACCGAGACGGGGGGCCGAGGCCCGGAGCGGCGGACACGGAGGACGAGGGGGGCTCCGGGAAGGCGCCCCGTGAGGACGAGAGCCCCGAGGGCGGCAGGAGAGCCGGCGCGGATGGCAGGCCGGGCCGTGGCCAAGAGCGGGGCGCCCCCTGGAGCCCCCGAGGCAGACACAAGCCGGGCGCTGACTGCTTCTGCGAAGAAGCCCGAGGTAGGTGTGCAGCCAGGCGTGTCCCCGCCAGCGTCCCCCCCATCCCACCCCAGGTAGGGGCGTCTCCTCCTGTCTGTTGTGCCCAGATTTCACGATCCCCAAAGACCACCAGGGAGCCGAGCCTGACACAGCAGCACAGAGCCTTTATTACAGGCCGGGCTCGGCCCTCTGCCCCGAGGGGGCGGCAGGAGCAAAAGAGGAAAAATCTCCAAAAACAAGTGATTTTATAGGGAGGCGGGGCCAGACTCGGACCAGTGAGTTGGCTGATTCCGATTGGTTCGGTGAGGGCTGGGGCTAGCGACCCAAATAACCCCTAACGCACGTGACCTGTGCTGTCCTCTGCTCTTGATTGGAGCTCAGGCGCACAGTCTTTCGCGATTGGCTAACTCAAAGGGAGGGGCTGGTCTCTGTGATTTCAAGATGGCAGCCCCCCGCGAAGTGCACCCATCACGGGGCCAACATGGCGGCTGGGAGTCTCACAGTCCAAAATGGCGGCTGCCTAAACTGTCCTCTGCCGTCCGCTCTGCCCTTCCACTGTCCAGGAGGCAGCCCGTGCAGGTGGGATCCGGGCCGGGACCTCGGGGTGTCCCCCCCGCGCCCGAGCCTCTGTCCAGACACACGCTGTCCGAAGGCCAGGGCAGCCCAACTCACGGTGCGGGTCCCCCAGGCTGGGGGGCTCCGTCCACCGTGCACCCAAGTGCCCTGCTGAGAAGAGCGAGGGGCTCGGCAGAGGGCAGTTGGCAGGACCATGCAGGCCAGGGCCTAGGAGGCTGGGCCTCGGGGGAGGGGGCGGTCCTGGGTGACCGTCCCAGCCCCTGTCTGTGTCTCTCCAGCCCCCCAGGGCCACTTCTCCCGGGGCCTGGCTGACACGGAAGCGCGGCTGGGGGAGGCCGCCACGCTGTCCTGTACCCTCAGCCGGGACCTGGGACCGGGAGCCTGGTTTAAGGATGGAGTTCAGGTACTGTGTCTGCCCCCCCCCCTCCCCGAATCTCCACCACCAGTCTGGGGCAGGGCCAGAGGGAGAGCAGAGAGCAGGCCATGCATCCTTCTTCACCTTCTGAATGCCACCTGGGCGCTTAGCCTACCACCCACTGTGTTCACAACACGCAGGATTTCAGACCCACTGTGCGCCCTGGGGTTTTAGACCCACTGTGCGCCTCGGGATTTCAGACCCACTGTGCACCCCAGGGTTTCAGACCCACTGTGTGCCCTGGGATTTCAGACCCACTGTGCGCCCCAGGGTTTCAGACCCACTGTGTGCCCTGGGATTTCAGACCCACTGTGCGCCCCAGGGTTTCAGACCCACTGTGTGCCCTGGGATTTCAGACCCACTGTGCGCCCCAGGGTTTCAGACCCACTGTGTGCCCTGGGATTTCAGACCCACTGTGTGCCCTGGGGAAGCCTGGGCTGGGAGTGCCCCGCTCAGCGGCTGGCCTGTTTGCAGCTCGGCGCCCATGACCAGGACGGACTGGTCATTGAGCAGGAGGGCCTGGTGCACCGGCTGCTCATCGCCCACGCCCGGGGCACCCACGCCGGGAGGTACAGCTTCGTGGCGGGCGAGCAGAGGAGTGAGGCCACCCTGACCGTCCGAGGTGAGGCCCGCACGCCCTGTCCGCCTGGCGGTCAGAGCCCAGTGATACGCCAGCGCCCGAACGTGAGGCTGGTCTGCAGCCTCTGCCAGCCCACCCTCCGTCTGAGGGGCAGTTTATTATTTTATTTATTTATGAATTAACATATTTTTAGATGGGATGGAGGGGAGCTGTTGGGGCGGGGAGAGGAACACCTGTAATAATCTAAACAATAAAGATTTATTTAAAAAATAATAAAATAAGTCAGAGAAAGACCAAAAAAAAAAAAAAAAAAAAAACCAAACACCCCGTTTCCCCGAAAGTAAGACATCCCCCGAAAATAAGACCTACTCGCTATCCTAGACATCCCCCGAAAATAAGACCTACTCGCTGTCCTAGACATCCCTCGAAAATAAGATCTAGCACATCTTTGGGAGCAAAGATTAATATAAGACACTGTCTTATTTTGGGGGAAACAGGGTATATTTTTAAATTGATTTCAGAGAAAGGAGAGGAAAGGGAGAGAGAGAGAGAGAGAGAGAGCGAGCAATGAGAGCCCGTTTGGCCCAGTGGATCAGCCTGTGGACTGAAGGGTCCCCAGTTCGATTCCGATAGGGCATGTACCTTGGCTGCGGGCAAATCCCCAGTGGGGGGTGTGCAGGAGGCAGCTGATGAATGTTTCTCTCTCATTGATGTTTCTGGATTTCTATCCCTCTCCCTTCCTCTCTGTAAACAAGTCAATAAAAAATATTTTTTTTTAAAAAAGAAAGAAAGAAAACTGCCAAAACAGGTGTGGCTCAGTGGATAGAGCGTCGGCCTGTGGACTGAAGGGTCTCAGGTTTGATTCCGGTCAAGGGCATGGACCTTGGCTGCGGGCACATCCCCAGTGGCGGGGTGTGCAGGGGGCAACTAATCGATGTTTCTCTCTCATCCATGTTTCTGACCCTCTATCCTTCTCCCTTCTGCTCTGTAAAAAATCAATAAAATATATATTAAAAAAAAAGAAAGAAACATCCATGATGAGAAAGAATCAGCTGCCTCCTGCACGCCCCGCCCCCTACGGAGGGCTGATCCCACATCCTGGGCGTGTGCCCTTGACCAGAATCGAACCCGGGACCCTTCTGCTGCAGACAAAGCCCCCCCCTAGATCCCCCCTCCCCCCATCAGTCCTCAGGTTCCTCACTCTCGGCCCAAACCTCCGTCTCTGAGCCCTTCTATGCCCTCCCCCAGTGCCCGGGGTCCTGGCCCCCCTGCTCCCCAGCCCTGTGTCCCCCCAGACCCCCCCGTCATCGCCCCGGACGTGCTGGACAGACTGAAGGAGCCGCTGGTGGTGAAGGCAGGGAAGCCGCTGAGCATCAAGGTCGCCTTCGAGAGCCGCCTCCCGGTGCGGGCGGCCTGGACCAAGGACGGGGCCGCGGTGGACGGCGTGGGGGGCCGGGGCGCGCAGGTGGACCTGGGCGACGGCTTCGCGCGGCTGTGCCTGCCCAGCACCGGCCGGAGGGACGGCGGCCGGTACTGCCTGACGCTGCGCAGCCAGGGCGGCTCCGTGCAGGCCGGGCTCACCGTGCACGTCATAGGTACCGCCCGCCTGCCCCCGCCTGGTCCCCACGCTGAACCCCCATACCCTCTCCCCTCTGCAGCCCAGGGGACGGGGGAGGCCTGGTCCTGAGGCGGGCCAGCAGAGAACTGAGCTGGGCAGCTGGGCTCAAGGATGGTGCTCTTCATTGTACCTCCCTGGGCATGCTCATATGTGCAGGCGTGTGCACATATGTGTGCATGCATGTGATATGCACACATGTGAGTGTACACACATGCATGTGGTGTGTGCACATGTGTGTGATAGTGTGTATGCACGTATATGCATATGGTATGTGCACACATGTGAGTGTATGTGAGAATGTGCACGTGTATGCACACACATGCACATGGTGTGTGCACATGTGCCCGTGTGTGTCTATGGTGTGTGCACACGCGTGTGTGTGAATGCACACATATGCATATGGTGTGTGCACACGTGTGTGTGAGTGTGCGTGCGTGTGCATACATGTGTCTGTGTTGGGGTAGACACCAGGGACACCTCTAGATCCTACCTGGGCTTCTCTGGGGGTCTCCCCACGGCAGGCTTATTTGCTGACCGGGTGGGGGCACACCAGGCCCCCCCAGTTCCTCTGATGCCCCTTCTCTCCCTGCTCTTCCCCGGGGTCCCAGACAAACCCCAGCCGCCCCAGGGCCCGCTGGAGGTGCAGGACTGCCGGGGGGCCGGCGTGTGCCTGCGCTGGGCGCCCCCCCGGGACGACGGGGGCCGCGCGGTGGAGCGCTATGTGGTGGAGCGGCGGCAGGCGGGCCGGAGCACGTGGCTGCGGGTGGGCGAGCCCCCCGCCGGCGCCGCCAGCTTCACGGACGCGCAGGTGGAGCAGGGCCGGGCCTACGCCTACCGCGTGCGGGCGGTGACCGCCGAGGGGCCTGGCGAGGCCCTGGAGTCCGAGGAGGTGCTGGTGGCCCCCGAGGGTAAGAGGACGGACGGGTGGGTGGGTGGGGGGGGGGGCGGGCCAGGCTGGGGGCCGCCTCAGGCTCCCCACACTGTGCCCGGGCGGAGGGACTGTGCAGGGTCGTGGGTCCTGTGGGCGTCCCCCTGCCCCCGTGTCACTCAGGATCTGGAACAAATGTGGGGAGTCCCTCTGAATGCAGGGACCCACACGCGAGTCCAGGGAGGGCAGCCTTGTCCCCCGAAGACGCCCACCTGGCTGGGGACCCCTTGGCCACAGCGCTCCCCTGGGAGAGACAGTGTGACCCCCACAAACACCCCACAGGCCCCTCCTGCCCTTCCTAAGCCTCCAGCTGACCCACCCCTTCCGCCCCCAGTGCGCCCTGGGCCCCCCTCGGCCCCCGCCATCCTGTCTGCCTCCAGCCAGAGCATCGCCCTGAGCTGGACGGCGCCCCGAGGGCCCGGCAGCGCCCACATCCTGGGCTACCTGGTCGACAAGCGCAAGAAGGGGAGCAACACCTGGACAGCTGTGACCGAGCAGCCCGTGTCTGGTGAGCGGCCGCGCCCTCGGCCTCCACGGCCCCCCCAGGGCGTCCCCCCGGCTCCGAGGTCCTGGGGGGACATCAGGCCAGATGCGCCCCGAGCCTGGGCCCCTGGGGATGATGGGAGAAGGTGGGGCGTCCAGGGTGAGGAGGAGGGTGGGGATGCTGCTCAGCACCCCACAGCACCCAGGACGGCCCCATCTGCCCCCATCACCCCAACAAGGAATCGTGTGGCCACCGTGTCCACAGCACGGAGGGGAGACCGGGCCGGTGGGCATCTTGGGGTGGAAACCAGAGACATGGCCATTAGCCTGTACCCCGGCCACCCTTGACCTTGGGTAGCTCAGTCCCTGCCCAGGTGTTAGCTTCTCAACCACAGGGGAGAGGTTAAGTCTTGCTGGCGTGGCTCGGTGCCTGAGCATCGACAGGTGAGCCGGGAGGTCAGGGTTCGATTCCCGGTCAGGCACAGGCCTGGGCTGTGGGCTCTGTTCCCAGTGGGGGGCGTGCAGGAGGCAGCCAGTCCGTGATTCTCTCTCGTCATGGATGTTTCTCTCTCCCTCCCTCTCTCTCTCTCTCTCTCTCTCTCCCCCCTCTCTCCCCTCTCTCCCCCCTCTCTCCCCTCTCTCCCCTCTCTCCCCTCTCTCCCCCTTCCTCTTTGAAATCAATACAAATGTTAGTTGTACCGGTTAGTAATGCAGATTGAACATTTACCAGTTAAAAATGCGGATACTAGTTAATAATGTGGATTTTGTCATCCAGAGAAACGTCAAACGTGCTTTGTTCAAAGTAATGTCCGTCACTAGCTACACATTTCCCCCAACTTTCAGGGAATGTGTGGGTACCGCCCCAATAGAATTTGTCTTGTTTTGAGGCAGACCATCCAGAGACCCCACTGTCCACTCCTTCGTACATATTGAAGGGTGTGGGAGCCCCTTTCACGTCTCGCGTGACTCAGGGCCCCGGTTCAGGGTTCGGGTTCTGGAGGAGGCCGCACACCAATGAATAGAGACTCAGAAAAACATTAATTTGGGAAATGGGGGCCAGACAGTCGTCCAACTCTAGTGGGAGGACTACTCCTCCTGGCTTTCCCTTCCCTTTTATTAAGATTGAGATCACAAGATACACCCATGTCCCCCAGGCAGGAAACCCCAATAAAAGCCAGTCAGTGAATCTACTTAACAGGGGGGGCTGCTCCAACCACCAACATCCAGTGATTAGCTCTGACCCCTCAGAGCAGTCAGGGTTGACCAGCCCCCCGGATTCCCCGTCCACAGCTCTCCGTCATTAAAACAACGATCGGCTTCCGGCAAAAGGGCTGCTCAGAAAGTGTGTGTGCCGTCGATCAGAACACGGGCTGATCTGAGGGAGCAATACCACAAAACAATGTACACGTCAAATCGCTTACATATCAACATGCGTGTGACCCCATCTATTGAATAAAGTCCGCCTTGTTCACTGCCACACCCAGGATATTCAAATACAAGACGAGCCCTCGCCGGTGCGGCTCAGTGGATAGAGCGTCGGCCTGCGGACGGAAGGGTCTCGGGTTCGATTCCAGACAAGGGCATGGACCTTGGTTGCGGGCACAATCCCGGTAGGGGGTGTACAAGAGGCAGCTGACCGATGTTTCTCTCTCATCGCTGTTTCTGACTCTCTATCCCTCTCCCTTCCTCTCTGTGACAAATCAATGAAATATCTTTTTAAAAAAAGATGAGGGGTTCAGGCATTTGCCCACGGCCACCCGGCCCGTCAGTGACAAGGGTTGGGGGCCTGAGCCCCTGAGCAGCGCCCGCTGGCTGGATGGCAGGGCTGTGTGGGGCCCGGCCTGTGTCCCCTCGCCTGGCCCTGCCCCCTGGCTCTGACAGGGGTCTCTCGCAGAGCGGAGGTGGACTGTGACGGACCTTCGGCCCGACTGCCAGTACGAATTCCGGGTCACGGCCGTGGCTCCCTCCGGCCCCGGGCAGCCTGGGCCCCCCTCGGACCCCGTCTTCGCTCGGGACCCCATGAGTAAGTGAGACGGCAACCCCGAACAGGACGAGGGGGCGAAGCGGAGGGAGCGGGCGGCTCTGAGGGATGTCTCTCTCTCATCGGTGTTTCTAACTCTCTATCCCTCTTCCTCCCTGTAAAAATCAATAAAATGTATTTTTTTAAAAAGAGAGAGAGATGCAGGATGCTAGCCTTTGGGATCTTGGGGATGAAGAGGTCACCCCCAGAAGCACCAGGGGGCAGGGACCAGGGGGGATGGTGGGGTTGGGGGACGGGGGCGGGGCGGGCAGGGTGCTGAGCGAGCGGAGTGAGCAGGGGAGGCTCCCCGGAGGAGGTGCCCCCCTCACGCTTCCCGCTCCCCGGCCAGGACCCCCGGGGCCGGTGAGGGGCCTGCGGGTCACGGACACAGCCCTCGCCAGCATCAGCCTGCGCTGGGTGCCGCCGGACGCCGGGGACGGCGACGAGGCGCAGGGCTACGTGGTGGAGCTGTGCCCCTCGGACGGCCTGGAGTGGGCGCCCTGCCACCCGGGCACCGTGCCCGGCCCTGCCCACACGGCTCGGGGGCTGCGGCCCGGGGGCACCTACTTCGTGCGGGTCGTCGCCGTGAACGACGGGGGCCGCGGGGAGCCGGCCGTCCTGGGCACGGTGGTGCAGGCTGTGCCCCCGCAAGGTGAGCGTGCGGCCTGCCTGGGGGACGGGGGACGAGGGGGGGGACCCGGAGCTGGCCTGCCAGAGCTTGCACCCCTTCCCCGTTTCAACCAGGTCACTCCACGGAGCACCTACTATGGGCTGGGCAGGCCCTCTCCAATGTGGTTTCTCGGTGCAACTTGTAAAAAAATATCCCATGGGGGCTCCAGCCGGTGTGGTCCAGTGGGTAGAGTAGACAGAGCGTCGGCCTGTGGACTGAAGGGTCCTGGGTTCGATTCCGGTCGGGGGCATGGACCTTGGTTGCAGGCACATCCCCAGTGGGGGGCGTGCAGGAGGCAGCTGATCCATGATTCTCTGTCATCATAGATGTTTCTATCTCTCCCCTCCTCTCTGAAATCAATAAAAAAAGTATATATATATATATATATTTTAAAAAGACACACTCCCTGCCCAGCAGGGTGCTCAGGGGTTGAGCATCAACCTACAAGCCAGGAGGTCGGGGTTCGATTCCCGGTCGGGGCACAGGCCTGGGGCTCGGGCTCCATCCCCAGCGAGGGGCGTGCGGGAGGCAGCCAATCGGTGATTCTCTCTGACCATGGCTGTTTCTCTCTCTCCCTCTCCTTTCCTCTCCGAATAAAAACATATTAAAAATAAAGAACATGCCCTAACCAGTTTGGCCCAAGGGATAGAGCGTCGGCCTGCGGACTGGAGGGTCCCGGGTTCGATTCCGGTCAAGGGCATGGACCTTGGTTGTGGGCACATCCCCGAGGGGGGGGGGGTGTGCAGGAGGCAGATTATGGATGTTTCTCTCTCATCGATGTTTCTGACTCTCTCTCCCGCTCCCTTCTTCTCTGTCAAAAACCAATAAACTATAATTTAAAAAAAGAAAGAAAGAAAATATCCTGGGGTGAGGATTAAAAAAAAGAAAAGCCCCAGGAGGTTCGTCATGGCCTCCCCGCGTTCCCACGAGGCATCTGGCCTCACCGGCTGTGGCAGAGCCGGGATTTAAGCCAGGAGTCTGGCCGGCTGTCCGACTGCCTCCCGAGGCTCGGGAAGTGCTGGCGAACTCTGTGCGGCTCTGTCCCTGCCCGACCTCGCCCTCCCCTCCCAGCTCGCCAGTCCCTCAGGCCCAGGGGGAGACCAGCCCCGCCCTCCCCCGCCCTCCCCCGCCCGCCCGGTGGTGACCGGACCGGGCGGCAGAGGGGGTGACGGGCGCCCTGCGTGCCGCAGTCTGTCCCAGGTTCCTCGTGGACGCCAGCACCAAGGACCCCCTGGTGGTCCGAGTGGGGGACACCGTTCGCGTGCCCATCCGCTTCGAGGTGAGTGTGTCTGCCCGCGGACGTGGGAGGGGCATGGCCAGCGGCCCAGTGAGGGAGGGAGGGAGAAAGAGAGAAAGGAGGAGGGAGGGAGGCCTTAGCTAGTGTGGCTCAGTGGAGGGAGCGTCGGCCTGCGGACTGAAGGGTCCCGGGTTCGATTCCGGTCAAGGGCATGTATCTTGGCTGCGGGCACATCCCCAGTAGGGGGTGTGCAGGAGGCAGCTGATGGATGTTTCTCTCCCATCGATGTTTCTGACTCTCTATCCCTCTCTCTTCCTCTCTGTGAAAAATCAATAAAATGTATTTATAATAAGTAAATAAATAAAATTCCATGGAATAATATCCTGGGGGGAGGATTAACAAGACAAAACAATAAAAAGGGAGTAAGGGGGTCTCCTCGCAGGCCCACCTCCCCACACACACAAACCCCCCAGCACCCGCTGCGCCCCAGGTCCCCGCAGGCCCCGCCCGCAGGCCTCAGACACCCTGGCACCGTCCCCCCCCTCCCCCAGGCGGCCCCGCTGCCCGAGGTGACCTGGCTCAAGGACGGGCTGCCCCTGTCGAGACGCAGCGTGACCGCCACGCAGGACGGCCTCACTCGCCTGCTGGTGCCCTCGGCCACCCTGGCCGACAGCGGCCTCTACTGCGTGGTGCTGCGGGGCCCGCAGGGCCAGGAGGCCACCCACAGCTTCTCCCTCAGGGTGGCAGGTGAGCGCCCCGGCCCCAGGCCTCAGCTATGCACCCCCACCCCCCCGCCCCCCTCCCCGCCCCACCTGTCTGTGCAGGGACACACCCCAACCTCCTACCCGCTGTTTTTTCTTCCTTCTTTCCTTCCTTTATTTATTTATTTCCTTCCTTCCTTCCTTCCTTCCTTCCTTCCTTCCTTCCTTCCTTTCTTTCTTCCTTCCTTCTTCCCTCCCTCTCCCTCTCTCCCTCTCCCACCCTCCCTCTCCCTCTCCCTCTCCCCCCCTCTCCCCCCCTCTTATGGAAACAGCGAGGCCGCAGGCCCCGGGGCCCGTCCGGCTGCAGGAGAACGTGCCGGGCTCGGTGACGGCCGTGTGGGAGCCGTCCCCGGACGAGGCGCGGGGCGTCCCCCTGCACTACACGGTGCTGATGCGCTCGGCGGCCCAGGGGCCCTGGCGCGAGGTGGCCGACCGCGTGCACACCACCCGCTTCACCTTCCTGGGCGTGGTGCCCGGCCACGAGTACCACTTCCGCGTGGTGGCCTGCAACGAGCTGGGTGCCAGCGAGCCCGCCGACTCCGACCAGCCCTGGTGCCTCCCGCGGCGGCGAGGTGAGCCGGGCCGGGGCTGGGGGTGCCCAGGCTGGAGCGGGTCTCCGAGTGCAGCTGGACCCGTCGACCCCTCTGCACCTGGTCCTCTGAGTCCCTGACTCGGGGGTTTCCACCTCCGTGGGGAGAATGGAGGGGCTGTGGGTGCCTCTCTCCTATCCGACTGCCCTGCACCCAGTCCTCTGAGTCCCTGATGCAGGGGGGTCCCACCTCCGTGGGAAGAAGGGAGGTGCTGTGGGTGCCTGGGGCTCCAGATGACCTCGGAGATGGGGGGGCAGGCAGTGAGGTCAGCGGCTCTCGGAAAACGCAGCCAAACACAGGAGACCTTTGACACAGCCCCCAATGTGAGAAGCAATGATGAAATCAGGCGCATTTCCTCAGGTTCAAACAGGCCCGAAGGTTCCACCCCAAAAGGGGGGCTATGCTGGCTTGTCATCTGCTCTCCTGACGCCCTCAGTGCGCTCATGTGCCCACAGAGACCGGTGTGAGCGCTCACGTGCCCACAGTGACCGGTATGAGCGCTCACGTGTCCACAGTGACTGGTGTGAGCGCTCACGTGTCCACAGAGACCGGCGTGAGCGCTCATGTGCCCACAGAGACCGGTGTGAGCGCTCACGTGCCCACAGAGACCGGTGTGAGCGCTCACGTGCCCACAGAGACCGGTGTGAGCGCTCACGTGCCCACAGAGACCGGTGTGAGCGCCTGGTAGAAACATGAAACACCCCTCGCCTGGCAGGCCTGGCTCCGAGGATGGAGCATCAGCCTGGGGACTGAAGGGTCCCGGGTTCGATTGGTTGCGGGCACATCCCCAGTCGGGGGTGTGCAGGAGGCAGCTGATCGATGTCTCTCTCTCATGGATGTTTCTCACTCTCTATCCCTCTCCCTTCCTCTCGGTAAAAAATCAATAAAACACTTTAAAAGAATAAAAAGAGGGAGGCAATCCTGGGAGCCTGCCTGGCAGGAGGGACCCCCCCCCCCCCGCCCGGCCCCCCTCTGAGCCTCCGGCCCGTCCCGGTGCTTCCCTTCCAGACAAGACTCCAGAGAAGGCCCGCAGCCCCCGGGAGCCGGACCGCGGCCAGAAGCCCTGGTTCCTGGTGGGCCTGCGCTCGCACCTGCTGCCCGCCGGCTGCGACTGCTGCATGAGCTGCGCCGTGCGGGGCTGCCCGCCACCCCGCGTCTCCTGGTTCCGCAACGGCGAGAGCCTGGAGGGCCGCCGCGGGGCCCACAGCACCAACACGCTGGGCGTGTGCTCCCTCGTCCTGCCGGGCGTGCGGCCCGAGGACGGCGGCCTGTACAAGGCGGTGGCCGAGAACGCGCTGGGCCAGGCTGTCAGCACCGCCACCCTGCTCGTCACAGGTACCCGCCCCCGCCCGCAGGGGCGCCCGGGGGGGGGGGGCGGGGGGGGCGGGGGGGCGGGGCCGCCTGCCTGATCTTGGAGAGAAAGCCTTTTTCTCCTCCATCAAGTGCTGGGGCAGCTCTGGGTGTGGCCTGTATTAGGTGGAGGGGTTTCTTCCGCAGGCCATTTCCTGAGGGTTTTTCAGTCCTCGAAAAGATGTTACGTTTTTGTCAGATGCTTTTTGCCTCTGTTCGGATATGGGAAGGTGTCCTTGGGTGAGGATGATCAAATACGCACACACCTACGTGCACACACACACAATTTCTCCCGATAATCTCACCGTTTGAACATCTCACAGTTTGAATAGCCAAACAAATAACCCCAAACACTTCTAATTGATCCTTTGTTATGAATGTAATGTGTCGCGTTTATGATTTGCATATGTAAAGAACCATTTTGCATTTGTAGAACAATAGCCAAACAAATCACCCTAAACACCTCTAATTATTCAGAGTTGTCCTTGGTACAAAACGGCCCTTCCACTCCTGCCCGAGACCCCCCCCTCAGGCCTGCGCCTTCTGTGCCAGGCCCTGGGGGGGCCCTCAGGCAGAGGTGCCCCTGTCTGGGTGCTGAGGGTGCCCAGGGCGGGGAAGGACCAGCCTGAGCTCCGAGTGTGTGTGTGTGTGTGTGTATATGGGGGGGGGGGGGGGTGTTTCTCTCCTCTCCACGTCCAGCGTGGAAAGAAGAGTGGGTGCAGTTTCTGAGTAGAGGAGCTGGGGATTGAGAAATATGGAAAAGAAGAGAGGACACAGAAATAGAAATAAAGCTGGGGCTGGGTGGAATCTCTGTTCTCTCTGAGGGAGAGACAGGAATCCCAACCCAAACGCAGTGTGTTTATTTATACCAAAACACAAAGGGGCTTCACCTGAAAAGACTTAAGATCAAAGGAGCTTAAGTAGGGCCCAGGCCCTACTCATTCCCCCATTCCGGGGCTCGGCCGAATCTACATTTCGGGACCCTCCCCCCGCCACACACACACCTGGAGCAAGTTGAGAGTCAGTACTGATGACGCATCCAGCCTTCTTGGTGGGTGCGTTTCCAAGACGCGGCTCTGCCTGGCGCCTCGGATTCAGCCGACGCTGATTTAGAGGATGCTCCTGTGCCCTCCCTGGGCCCTCTCCATGAGAGCACCCTGTGGTTCGGGGTTTGAACCACGGCCCCTGTGCCAGAGCCAGGCCTAACCCCTTGGCTGCAGGACCGTCCCATTTGGCAGGTGTAGGTGGGGGGGGACGCTGCCCCGGGGACCAATCTGATGCCCTGGTGTCCGCGTCTTGCAGATCCCAGCTCCTAGCTGCCTCGTCCTCGAGGACCCTGCCCGGCCACCCAGCCACAGAGGAGGACGGATGCCCGACCCCCACGCCGGCCTGGGACCAGCCATGAGGGTCGGACGGAGGACACTGCCGGAAGCCAGGGCAGCAGCAGCAGCAGCCAGGGGCTTCTGGGAGGTTCCCCCCAGGAAAGGAGAAATGGGGGACCCCCAACCTCCAGCCCCACCCACAGGCTGATGACCAGCTGACCCTGACTGCAAACCTCCCCCTACCCCCTGCCTGCTTCCTTTTCACCTGAGCACACACACACCCCCCGGGGAGCCCCCTGCAGGAGGGAGGCTGGGTCCTGGGCAGGAAGAGCTGGGGCCACTGTGACCCCAGAGAGGGGACAGGAAGGAGGTCTGAGGTCTGAGGCTGGGCACTGGGGCCGAAGGACACGTGGGGGGGCTGTTCTCTGTGCTTTTCCTCATTAAAACATTGGGTGACCACTGCCGATGGCCTGGAGGTGTGCTTGGAGGGAGGCTTGGGGAGCAGAGGCCGGAGTCTGGGCTGCAGCTGGGGTTGGGGGGAGAGTAGGGGGTTCTGGGTTGTGGACAGAAGGGGGTCGGAATGGTGCTGACGACGAGGCCAGCACAGTCTGGGGGGGATGGGGGCCTCATCCCAAGCCTGTCTCCTGTGGCTCAGTGTCCACGGGGCACTCGGGTCTCCCCACATTCATGCGAGGACACGCCCCAGCTGTGAGCGCCTCTCTCCCAGGGAGAGAGGCTGTGACGTGGGCAGCGGGGCGCCAGGAGCCCAGGCCTGTGAGGAGGGGGGCTGACTCCTGCCCTCAGAGGGCCAGGGGGCCTGGGGGCCAGGGCAGGGCGAGGCCTCAGCCTCCTCCTCTGAGTCCCCCCCCCCCTCCAGTCCACCGGCCTGCCGCTCCAGACCTGACCACCAGGTGGCGCTGCAGGCTCTGCAGTGGCTGGGAAGGTGGCAGAGTGCCATCTGGGCCCAGGCCTGAGGGTCTGCCCCGCCTCCCGGGCCCCCGTCTCCCTGGGCCTCCCTGGGAGAACTGTCTGCCGGACACAGGAGCCCTGGATGTGCCTGGAGGAGGGACCTGTATGGCCACCTCCCCTCCCACCCTCCACGGCCTCAGCCTGGACAGACTCTCAGCCTGGGGGCTCCCGGGGGTGGGGCCCTGAGCTGGGGGTGTCACTGAGAGACTCCTCAGGGTGGAGGCCCAGAGGCAAAGGCAGGACCCTTGGGGGGCTGGGGGGCTGGACTGCCTTGGTGTGTGGGGCTAGGGGGCGGGGCCATCAGGCCCTGACTGACAGGTCCTCTCCTGCTTGGCTCTCTGACTCCTCAGCAGCTCAGGATCTCCCCCCTCACCCCTCCCGCCCCGACAGCAGCCCTCCCTCTCCTTCCCGAGACCAAAGCTGGGGTCCCTGGGGTCAAGGAGGGGTGTGGGGGTGCAGTCAATGTGACCCCTTTTCTGGGCAGGCCTGCAGAGCGTGTGGCTGGGGATGGTACCGAGTGAACGGACTGGAGGGAGACACACCGAGGCCGGACCGGGCCGGGGGCTCAGACAGGGCCGGGTGTGGGTGCTGGAGGACGGACAGGGCGGAGGAGGAGGAGGAGGAGGAGGGGGAGGGGGAGGAGGAGGAGGAGGGGAAGGAGGAGGAGGAGGAGGAAGAGGAAAAGGAGGAGGAGGGGAGGTGGGGGAGGAGGAGGGGGAGGGGGTGGAAGGGGGAGGGGGGGGGGGGGAGGGGGAGAGGGGGGAGAGGGGAGGAGGGGGAGGAGGGGGGAGGAGGGGGGAGAGGGAAGAGGAGGAGGAGTGGAGGGGGAGGGGGAGGAGGGGAGGAGGGGGAGGGGGAGGAGGGGGAGGAGGAGGGAAGCAGGACCGACCGCAGGGTGTGGTTGGGATGCTGAGAGCCCTGTGTCCTGGGACGAGCTGTCCCGGGTGAGGTGCTGGGACGGGGTGCAGGCTGGGGAAGGGGAGGGGAGGGAGAGGGAAGGGTGGGCCCCCGGGGCCGGGGACAATGCTGTGCCTGCACTCAGCAGTCGGGCAGCCCCTCCCAGGAGCAGGGATGGGTGTGCCCTGGGCCCTCCTGCCAGCCTGCTCCTCTCCCTCCCCCCCATGGAGGGTAGCCTGCCCCCTCCCAACCCCACAAAGCCCCTGCCCTGCAGCCCACCCTGACAGCCCCCTGTGGAGCCCTCCTCTCTGAAGGGACACCCTGAAACCTCACCCGTCCCTCCATCCCCCAACCCTCTCCTCCCAGCCCCATCACAGCCCCCGCCCCCAGGGGCCTGCTCTCCAGCCCGGGGGTGTCCATGGCCCCCTCCAGGCCTTGAGGGAGGCGCACGGTGTCCCTAAGGCAGGACCCCACCCCGCCCACCTGCCTGGGGCTGTCCCTCCTCATGGGACCCCCTGGGACCAGGGCCGAGGGAGGAGCAGGTCTGACGCCCACAGGCCAAGAAACGGGGTGCCCCCTGCACCCCGCTGTCCTGTCCAGCTCGGCCGCAGCCTCGGCCAGCACGGCCCCCTCCCCCCGGTCCAAACGCTGGGGTGACGCGGGGGCTGGACCGGGTGCCGTGGGGGGCAGTAGGCCTGGCCTTGGCTGGGGAGGGAGGGGGTGCAGGGGGAGGGGGGGCCTGCAGGCTGGGGCGCGCCCTCCCTTGGCCTCGCCTCAGAGCCTCCTGGGAGGGCAGGTCCCCGTTCTGCTGAGCTTCCAGTTTCACTCTCCTGACACCCTGTGTGTGTGTGTGTGTGTGTGTGTGTGTGTGTGTGTGTGTGTGTTGATGACGAGGGTGTGGGTCCCTGCTGGCATCACCTGCCCCTGAGGCTGGGCTGCCTGGGACCCTGGCTCCCCTCCGGTGGAGAGAAAGGGCCCCCCTGGGTTTGGGGGTGCTAGGCTCACCCGGTCCCCGAATGGCGGCCTGTCGGCACCTCCTGGGGGTTGCAGGGTGTTGAAAGGGCCCTCGAGGAGTCGGGCCAGGGAGCTGGCTGGGGGCTTTGCCGTCCCCCCGGGGCCTCAGCTGGGGGTCCCCCTCTGTCTGCCAGGCCTGGCCTCCCCCAGGAGGGGTCTGAGGCCCTGAGGAGAGCTCTGGGTTCGGGCAGCGCTCCCCAGGGCCCCCACCCCCACCCCAGGGCTTGGAGGGCGAGGGTGGGGGTGGCGGCTGGCCCAGCCTGGAGAGCCTGCTGTTGCCCTGGCACCCGAGCCCCCCCCCCCCCCGTCCACCGCCCCCCCCCATCTGCGTCAGGGGAGCTGTTGGCGCTTGCACTGGCTTCCCAAGCGATGAGGCAGCACCCCGCCTGCCCCACGCCGCCCCGTCACGCCCTGTCATTCTGGGCGGCCCAGGCTTTGCAGGGCTCCCCGAGACCCCTCCTCAAGGTCCCGTGGCTGCCCCCCCCCCCCGTGTCCCCAGCAGGCGGTGCCGGCGGAGGGGGGGCCGATGGCAGAGGGGCTGAGCAGAGGGACGGGAGCTGCAGGTGGACAGATCCTCCGTGGGTCCGCACTCAGCTCATGCCAGGCCCTGAGGGGGGGCTGAGACAGAAACCTGGAGGGAGGGAGCCTGGATTGGGGGGGGGGGCAGAGGCAGCGCTGGTGTGGCCTCGGCGAGGCCTGTGCTGAGCAGATTCCGGTAAAAATGAGCACACGCGGGGAGCGGGGGTGGGGTGGGGTGGGGTGGGGTGGGGTTCAAGCCTTGTCCCTCCCCCGGCTTCTGCTGGGACAGCAGCCACCCCACCCCCTATGGCTGCCAGCGTTCCCAATCCCCCACCCCTCCTCCCTGGCTCCTGGGTGACTTCGGTCGCCACAGAGGCACGTTTTAGTGTGTTTTTTTAGAACAACAACAACAACAACAACATAATTTTATTGATGTCAGAGAGGCAGAGACGGAAACATCCATGATGAGAGGGAATCGTGGAGTGGCTGCCTCCTGCACTGGGCCTGTGTCCTTGACGGGAAATCGAACCCGGGACCCTTCCGTCCGCAGGCCGGCGCTCCGCCCACGGAGCCGCACCAGCCAGGGCTGTGGGTTGTCCTCCCGCCCTCCCCCCGTCCCTCCCGCCTCCGTGTCTGCTCCTGACGCCGGCACGGTGGTTCCGAGACCCCCACACCCCGTTCTGTTTTCATTGTTATTTCTTATGTGTTTGTCTTACTGGTTTCAGAAAGGCAGGGAGCGGGAGAGCCAGCATCCACGCTGAGAGAGAACCAGGGCTCGGCTGCTCCCGCACCCCCCCCCCCCAACTGGGGATCGAGCCCACAACCTGGGCACACGTGTCCCCGGCCGGACCGGAACCAGAACCGAGACGCTTCCGTCTGCAGGCCGACGCGCCGCCCGCTGAGCCGCACCGGCTCCTGTTTTCAGCCCCACGGCTGCCGTTTCCCTGGACGGGCGGCTGCACTTCGAGCGGCCTTCGTTTCCCCTTAGCAGCCGCCTGCCTCCGCCTCCCAGCCCCGTGTCGCTGCGACCAAGTCCGGCTTCCCACGCCAGGGACAAGCTCTCAGAAAGCAGACGTGGGCGGGGGGGGCCTCCTTCCCGGCTGGACTCTGCCCCCGAGCCCCGGACCCCACCTGGGGCGGTGCCCCCTCCGTGCCCGGGCCCCCGGGGGGCGGGCGTTCTCCCGTGGCTGCTGTCCTGTCACTTCCGTGGGACGGACGCCCACGGCAGCAGCTCTGCCCGCGCCCTCCGTCCGTCCATCCGTCCGTCCGAGGCAGGTGAGTCGCACCTGCTCCCATTGTTCCCCGCATTGCCTCACACTTGGCAAGCCTGGTCTCCCGCCGGGGGCGTCCCAGAGAGAGGGCCCCAGCCCTGTGCCCGTCCAGCCTGCAGCCCCCAGGGGCCCCCCAGTGGCCGCCGAGGGGGGGCGGGCGAGAAAGAGGTCGGGAGGAACCTGAAGAAGAAAAGCAGGTGGTTCTGGGCTCAGGGGCGAGGGGGACCTGGGGGACAGGGCGGCTGAGTGACAAGTGGGAGAAGGGTTGGGAAGGCCCAAAACGATTGCAAGCGGGGCCCTAGCTCCGTGGTCGGCAAACCGCGGCTCTTTGGCCCCCGGAGGGCGGCTCTCCCACAAAACACCGCGGCCCGGGCGAGTCTGTGTGAAAGACGGGCGTTGGAAGAGGTTTACGTTTAAACGTGGCTCTCCAGAGAAATGTCGGTCGTTGTGCTGTTGGTGTTGGGCTCTGTGGACGGATGAGTTTGCCCACCACTGCCCTAACCTATGTGGCTCCACGGCTGAGCATCGGCCTGCAGACTGCAGGGCCTTGGGTTCAGTTCCGCTCAAGGGCACAGGCCTGGGTTGCAGACTCACCCCCTAGTAGGAGGCGTGCAGGAGGCAGCCCTCCATGATTCTCTCTCAGCATGGATGTTTCTCTCTCTCTCCCTCCCTCTCTCTTCCTCTTTGACATCCATTTTTAAAAAATTTTTAAAAAGAAGAAGAAGGAGGAGGAGGAGGGGGAGGAGGAGGAGGAGGAGGAGGAGGAGGAGGAGGAGGAGGAGGAGGAGAAGGAGGAGGAGGAGGAGGAGGAGGAGGAGGAGGAGGAGGAGGAGGAGAAGGAGAAGAAGGAGGAGGAGAAGAAGAAGGAGGAGGAGGAGGAGGAGGAGGAGGAGGAGGAGGAGGGGAAGAAGAAGAAGAAGGAGGAGGAGGAGGAGGAGGGGGAGGAGGAGGAGGAGGAGGGGAAGAAGAAGAAGAAGGAGGAGGAGGAGGAGGAGGGGGAGGAGGAGGAGGAGGAGGAGAAGGAGAAGGAGAAGGAGGAGAAGGAGAAGAAGGAGGAGGAGGAGGAGGAGGAGAAGGAGAAGAAGGAGGAGGAGAAGAAGAAGGAGGAGGAAGAGGAGGAGGAGGAAGGGGAGGAGGAGGAGGAGAAGGAGAAGAAGAAGAAGAAGAAGAAGAAGGAGGAGGAGGAGGAGGAAGAGGAGGAGGAGGAGGAGAAGAGGAGGAGGAGGAGGAGGAGAGGAGGAGAGGAGGAGGAGGAGGAGGAGGAGAAGAAGAAGAAGAATTGTGCCCTAACCAATTTGGCTCAGTGAGTAGAGCGTCGGCCTGCGGACTGAAGGGCCCCGGGTTCGATTCCGGTCCAGGGCATGGACCTTGGCTGCGGGCACATCCCAGTGGGGGGGGGGGGGCAGGAGGCAGCTGATGGATGTTTCTCTCTCATCGATGTTTCTGACTCTCTCTCCCTCTCCCTTCCTCTCTGTGAAAGAAAAATCAATAAAATATATTTTTAAAATAAGAATTGGAAACAGGGACTCGAACGTTGCCGGCAGTGTTGTTCACCGTGGTCTAAAGGTGGGCGCCACCCCCGTGGGTCATGGGCGGACAAGGGGAGCTCTGGGCAGACCCCGGAAGGCCACTCGGCCGCGGGGAGGCCGGCCAGGACCCGTAGCGTCTGTAGAGGCAACGTGCTCCGTGCGACGGGCCAGCCGCAAAGCACATGTGTGGTTCCACGTCTCGGACCCAGGACAGCCCGATTCCGAGGGACTGGGTGCAGGAGAGGGGCGCCCGTGGTGGGGAGGGTACCTCCTGATGGTCTTTTTAAAAATATATATTTTATTGATTTTTACAGAGAGGAACGGAGAGGGCTAGAGAGTCAGAAACATGAGAGAGAAACATCCATCAGCCGCCTCCTGCACACACCCCACTGGGGATGTGCCTGCAGCCAAGGTCCGTGCCCTTGACCGAAATCGAACCCAGGACCCTTTAGTCCGCAGGCCGACGCTCTGTCCACTGAACCAAATCGGTGGACTCTGCCCTCCCTAACCCCGCACCCCAAGGGCACAATTCTTCTTCTTTAAAAAAAAATTTTTTTTTAATGGATGTCAAAGAGGAAGAGAGGGGGAGAGAGAGAGAGAAACATCCATGCTGAGAGGGATCGGCTGCCTCCTGCACGCCCCACACTAGGGGGTGAGTCTGCAACCCGGGCCTGTGCCCTTGGCTGGAATGGAACCCGGGACCCTTCCG
The DNA here is from genome assembly GCA_027563665.1 of Antrozous pallidus. Lineage (NCBI taxonomy): Eukaryota > Metazoa > Chordata > Mammalia > Chiroptera > Vespertilionidae > Antrozous > Antrozous pallidus. The sequence continues at coordinate 926,490 of CM050529.1, read as the reverse complement.
TCCGCAGGCCGACGCTCTATCCACGAGCCAGGCCGGTTTCGGCCCCCTGGTGGTCTTTAATGGGGTGGAGTTTCTGTTTGGGAAGAGGCAGCTCTGGGGGTGGTGACAGGTGCCGACCGACCGTGGGAATGTGCTCACTGCCTGCGTTTTCTGTTTCTTTTAATCCTCCCCAGAGGCTATTTTCCCACTGATTTTTTTCCTTTTCGAGAGAGAGGACAGGAGGGCGAGAGACAGAGAGAAACACCCGCGTGAGGAAGACTCATCGATGGGGGTCGCCTCCCGCACACCCCCCACTGGGGACGTGCCCGCAACCGAGGTGCATGCCCTTGACCGGAATCAAACCCGGGACCCTTCGGTCCGCAGCTTACGCAGTATCCACGGAGCACACCGGGTCCAGGGCTGCTTAAATGTCTTCCGGCTGGACACTTAAGCCTGGTGAAAACTGCCCTCACCGGTGTGGCTCCGTGGACAGAGCGTCGGCCTGCGGACCGAAGGGTCCCGGGTTCGATTCCGGTCAACGGCATGGACCTTGGCTGCGGGCACATCCCCAGTGGGGTGTGTGCAGGAGGCAGCTGATCCATGTTTCTCTCTCATCGATGTTCCTAACTCTCTATCCCTCTCCCTTCCGCTCTGTGAAAAACCAATAAAATATATATTTTTAAATGGTGACGATGGTCCATTTCTGCCCCAGCCTGGTGGCCCAGTTGGGTGAAGTGTTCTGCAGTCCAGCAGTAGAAGAGTTTTGGGTTCAATTCCCAGTCAGGACACATACCTAGGCTTCAGGGGCAACTGTTCAGTGTTTCTCTCTCTCTCTCTCTCTCTCTCTCTCTCTCTCTCTCTCTCTCTCTCTCTTCTCTCTCTCTCTCTTTCTCTCTCTCATCAATAAACATATCCACAGGTGAGGATTTTTAAAAAATATATGTTTTATTGATTTTTTAAAGAGCGGAAGGGAGATGGATAGAGTCAGAAACATCGATGAGAGGAAAACATCGACCAGCCACCTCCTGCACAGCCCCCACTGGGGATGTGCCCGCAGCCAACGTACATGCCCTTGACCGGAATCGAACCCGGGACCTTTCAGTCTGCAGACTGACGCTCTATCCACTGAGCCAAACCGGTTTCGGCAGGATTTTTTTTTTAAAGACAAATTTTATGCCCTGGCTCAGTGGATAGAGTGTCAGCCTGCAGACGCAAAGGTCCCGGGTTCGATTCCCAGTCAAGGGCACAGGCCCGGGGTGCGGGCTCGATCCCCAGTGAGGGTGTGCAGGAGGCAGCCGGCCCAGGACTCTCTCCCATCACGGTTGTTTCCATCTCCTCCCCTTCCTCTCTGACCTCCATAAAAATATGTCGTAAACGTAAAATAAAACAGAAACAAGGAGGCCGTGGGGTGTGTTTTATAAACATGACCCGTCCACCACCCTAACCCTTCAGACCTAGAGATGAGGCCGGAGACCCGAGGTTTGGAGCAGGCAGGGGCCGGTTCGCACGGGACGGGGCTCGGACGGGGGTCCCTCAGGGCCCTCTCTCAGGCACCCCCCGGCCCTGGGCCCGGGTGCTGTCGGGGATCAGTCTGGGTGACTCAGGCCCTCCCGCTGTTAGGCCGGTGATGACAGTGAACTTGGTACAAACAGCAATTAGGCTAATTGTTCTGTTTGGACGTGAGCAGATCTCACGGCCGGTGGGATGGGCCCCCCATAGCCTCTTGTGGGGGGACACACCCACTGTGAGGGGTGAGGGGTGGGGTGGGGGAGAGGGCGGGGTGCTAGGGGCAGGGGGCACCTCGGGGGAAAGTCCCAGTCCTGGAGATCGGGGAGCTCTGAGTGTCCCCCCCACACCCACCCACCAGGATCCAGCAGGCACCCTGCCTGACACCACAGACCTCGTTGCCATGGAGACAGATGGCTCCCGCCAAACCCAAGCGATTTCCCAAGGGAAGTGCAACACGGATCCCTGGATCCCAGCCCACGGCTCCTTCTGCTGCCCCTGAGCGGGGCGGCTGGGCCCTCAGAGCCAATGGGAGAACAGGGGGGGGGGGGGGCTCAGAGCCAATGGGGAAGCCAGGGGGGCCTCAGAGCCAATGGGGGAACCAGGAGGACCCTCAGAGCCAATGGGGGAGCCAGGAGGACCCTCAGAGCCAATGGGGGGCCTCAGAGCCAATGGGGGAACCAGGAGGACCCTCAGAGCCAATGGGAGAGCTGGGGGGGGGCTCAGAGCCAATGGGGAAGCCAGGGGGGCCTCAGAGCCAATGGGGGAGCCAGAGGGGCCTCAGAGCCAATGGGGGAGCCAGAGGGGCCTCAGAGCCAATGGGGGAGCCAGGAGGACCCTCAGAGCCAATGGGGGACCTCAGAGCCAATGGGGGAGCCAGGAGGACCCTCAGAGCCAATGGGGGAGCCAGGAGGACCCTCAGAGCCAATGGGGGACCTCAGAGCCAATGGGGGAGCCAGAGGGGCCTCAGAGCCAATGGGAGAGCCAGGAGGACCCTCAGAGCCAATGGGGAGCCGGGGGAGGCTCAGAGCCAATGGGGCCCCTCAGGGGGGGCCCTCAGAGCCAATGGGGGAAACAGGGGGGCCCTCAGAGCTAACGGGGGAGCCAGGAGACTGAATGATAGGTTGACCAGCACCCGGTCCCAGTCCTCCCCAGGCAGGGTCTCGGTTTACCCATCTGGGAGCAGAGTGGGGGCCTCCCAACCTCCCAGCGACCCCCCCCCAGCTCTGAGGACGAAAGGCCCGCAGACAGACAGACGGACAGACAGCCTCACTGTGTCCCGCCAGGACTGCCGCCGGGCCTCGCTCACGGAGAAGGAAGGACAGTGAGCGTGACCCCGATGTTCCGCTGGTACCCGCTCCCGGGGGGATGGCGCCGTGGCCATTCCTTCTCCACGGCCGGGCCTGCCTGGTGGCGTCCGGGGGCTGTGTCCCCTGGCCCTGCCGGAGCCACGTGCCCCGGGTGCTCCGAGAGGGGCCCCCGGCAGTTCGGGGTCGTGGCTGTTTCCTGGGCTGAACCCCCGGGGTCCCTGCCAGGCTCCAGGCAGTGGCCCTGCTCCCCGGCGTCCGGTGTCCTGGGCTCGGCCGACTGCTCCGTCCCTGCCCGTCCCCACCGGGCCTCCTGCCGGACACTCGCCGTGGGGTGGGGCCCCTGCACCCCGGACCGGACCGCATGGCGAAGCCCCGGCGGCAGGCCCTCCTGACGCGGCGCGCACACAGGTGGGGGACCATGGACAGCTCCTGGGGGCACCACAGCCCCGGCACGTCCTTCCCCGGACCGGCAGACCTCCCCTCTCCGCCAGGAACCGCCGCTGGGGGTGTGTGTGTATGTGGCATGTTTGTTGTGTGTGTGTGTGGTATGTATGTGGTGTGTGTGGTGTGCGTGGTGTGTGTATGGTGTGTGTGTGTGGTATGTATGTGGTGTGTGTATGGTGTGTGTGTGTGGTATGTATGTGGTGTATGTGGTGTGGTGTGTGTGATGTGTGTATGGTGTGTGTGTGTGGTATGTATGTGGTGTGTGTGGTGTGCGTGGTGTGTGCGTGGTGTGTGTGTGTGGTATGTATGTGGTGTGTGTGGTGTGCGTGGTATGTTTGGTGTGTGTATGTGGCATGTTTTGTGGCATGTGTATGTTTGTGTGGTGTGTGTGTGGTATGTATGTGGTGTATGTGGTGTGGTGTGTGGTATGTATGTGGTGTGTGTGGTGTGTGTGGTGTGTTTGTGGTGTGTGTGGTGTGCGTGGTGTGTGTATGGTGTGTGTGTGTGGTATGTATGTGGTGTGTGTGGTGTGCGTGGTATGTTTGGTGTGTGTATGTGGCATGTTTTGTGGCATGTGTATGTTTGTGTGGTGTGTGTGTGGTATGTATGTGGTGTATGTGGTGTGGTGTGTGGTATGTATGTGGTGTGTGTGGTGTGTGTGGTATGTTTGGTGTGTGTATGTGGCATGTTTTGTGGCATGTGTATGTTTGTGTGGTGTGTGTGTGGTATGTATGTGGTGTATGTGGGGTGGTGTGTGAGATGTGTGTGGTGTGCGTGGTGTGTGTGTGTGGTGTGTGGTAACATTAACACGCCCCCCAATTCCTCAGAGCTTTTTGACAGAATGGCCCAGGCCCAGCCCGAAGCCCCGCCCACCGAGCGCAGGCAGAGGAGCCGGCCCCACTGGTGACGGGGGACGGGGGATGGCTCTCCCACGGGAGGGCACGGGGCTGGGCCCACGGAGGGCGATGGGCAATGGGGCTCCCACGGGAGGGCACGGGGGGGGCTGCCACGGAGGGTGATGGGGCTCCCACGGGAGGGCACGGGGGGGCTGCCACGGAGGGTGATGGGGCTCCCACGGGAGGGCACGGGGGGGCTGCCACGGAGGGTGATGGGGCTCCCACGGGAGGGCACGGGGGGGCTGGGCCCATGGAGGGTGATGGGCGATGGGGCTCCACAGGAGGGCACGGGGGGGGCTGCCACGGAGGGTGATGGGCGATGGGGCTCCCACGGGAGGGCACGGGGGGGCTGCCCCGGAGGGTGATGGGGCTCCCACGGGAGGGCACGGGGGGGGGTGCTGCCACAGAGGGCGATGGGCAATGGGGGTCCCACGGGAGGGCACGGGGGGGCTGCCACGGAGGGCGATGGGCGATGGGGCGACGCAGCCAGGAGAGAGGTTCTGCCACTCGGCAGCTTCTCCGCCCGCCCGGGCCCCGGGCCGAGCCCGTCCACGGCCTGGCAGGCTCCCTCCCGGCCGCCGCTCCGAACAGAAACGCCGTCCGGGGTGCCAGCTGCCCTGGTGTGGCCCCGTCTGCGGGCGCGGGCGGGTGACTCATCAAATTACCGCCAGGCCATGCAGGGCTGGGCTGGGCTGGGCAGGTGACGGAGAGACAGAGAGGCTGAGAGACAGGGAGGCCTGCTCAGCTCTCTGGGGCGCGCCCCCCCCACCCCACCCCAGGCCTTTCCCTGCGCCCCGCTCCACCTCCCAGGGGCCGGGCAGCGGGGGCGCCGCCTCCAGCAAGCCCTCAGGGATTTCTCTTCTGCCTGGCTTCCCTTCAAGCCTCATCCACCCTCATCCTTCCTACCCTCATCCTCCCCCAAGGGAGAGGGACCCCATGCCCCCTCGAAAGGCCTTGTCCCTGTGCCTCGTGGTACTCAGTTCATCTTCTGGCAAATCAGGGCCCAACCAGTGATCTGAGAGCCCTCCCCTCACCCCCACCGCCTGCCCCTGAGGCTCTGAAGGGCCCCAGGGCAGTCCTGGTGCTGGGCTGGGGCTGGAGGAGAGGCTGCTGGGAAACTGGCCCAGGAGAGCAGGCCGCTGGGAGGATTGGCAGTGCTGCTGGACGAAGAAAGTTCTTTAAAATATGTGTTTATTTTTACTGATTTCAGGGAGGAAGGGAGAAGGGGACAGAGAACACCGTGATGAGAGAGAGTCAGGGATCCCCTGCCCCCTACTCACCCCACGCTGGGATGGAGCCCGCAACCCCGGCATGTGCCCTGGTCCGGAATTGGGCCCTGACCTCCTGCAGAAACCGGTGTGGCTCAGTGGATGGAGCGTCGGCCTGCGGACTGAGAGGTCCCGGGTTCGATTCTGGTCAAGGGCACGTACCTTGGTTGTGGGCACGTCCCCAGTGGGGGGTGTGCAGGAGGCGGCTGATCGATGTTTCTCTCTCATCGATGCCTCTCCCTTCCTCTCTGTAAAAAAGCAATAAAATACATTTTTTAAAAAGAGAGCGAGAAAGGGGACCTCCTGGTTCACAGGTCGACGCCCAGCCCTGAGCCCCGCCGGCCGGGCCGAGCGAGGGAGCTGTCTGCGATGAGCTCCCGCCGTGCCGCACCCGGCTGGGCACCAACGCGTTTTAAACACGTGTCCACGGCCCCCGACCCGCATGCGAGGAGACGCAGGCACAGAGAGGTTCAGCAGCTCGCCCCAGGCCACACAGCAGCCGTGGGAGAGCGGGGCCCACGCCTGCTCCCCTTTTCCCGGCCACCGCCCTGGGAAGGCCGGGCGCCCGAGCCCACGTGTGCCGTTCGGTGCCGCCGCGAGCCGGGAGGCGGGAGGAGGGGGGGGCGGGGACCGGCGGACTGGGAGGCAGAACTGGAATTTTGGGTTGGCAGCGGGGCGGGGCGCCGGGCCTGCGAGTGCTGAGGCAGCCGGTTGGGATGGGGTTGGGATGCGGCTGGGCCGCGGACCTGTTACTCATCGCCGTCCCCGGCCGCCCCACCCAGCCCGCCCGGAGAGACCTGCCTGCCAGCTCGGGAGAGTCCTGGCGTGTCAGAGGCCCCGGGGCACGCCCTGGCCGCGCCCCATCGCCACTGCCCAGCCACGCCCAGCCTGGCCCAGCATGCCTTGGCTCAGCCCGGCCCTGGCGTCTGGGCTGTGCCGACCTCTTTGCTCTCTCTGCACCCGCCGCCAGCTTGGCCCGTCGGCTCCCAGAGCAGGGCAGGCTGGTGCGAGCCAGTGGGCACGGGCCCCTCGAGTCCCAGCCCATGGGGACAGGGGGGCTCAAGGTCATGAACGCTGACCTCCCCACCCAGGTGCCTGCCCAAGGCGTGGAGGCACCCCTCCACGCCTGTTCCCCATCCAGGGCCAGGAGCTGCTCTGTGCAGGGGGGCACTGTGGCCCCAGCCCTGGGGACATAAGGTCCCCTCAGACATCAAGCTGCGAGTCTGGTCCATTCCTGGAGGGCAGCGAGGGTCAGAGGTCACCTCCCCAGAGGTAACCAGGTCAGGACACGGGGTGAACGGATTCCGGATTTCTGATGTGAATTCCCGGAAGGAAGTGAGGCGGGCGGGCGGGCTCCCCCTGCACCCGGCGGGGGGTGTGGGGGGGGCCAAGATGGGCGGGGGGCTGCACACATTCCTGAGGGTGTCCCGCCAACAGGAGACAGGACACAGGTCGCTGCGGACACTGGCCTTCCAGAAAGCAAAGGCCGGACCAGGATGCCCAGCTCCTCTGAGTGACCTTCAAGAGCCAGCACCCCACCCTTTTTGGGGGAGCCCACCGGGGGCAGGGGGAGCCCTCTGGGTCATGGGAGGCCAGCACCTGTGGCCACTGTCAATCAACCGAAGGAATGGCCACTATCAATCAACCAAAGGAATGGCTACTGTCAATCAACCAAAGGAATGGCCACTGTCAATCAACAAAGGAATGGCTACTGTCAATCAACCGAAGGAATGGCCACTGCCAATCAACTGAAGGAATGGCTACTGTCAATCAACCGAAGCAATGGCCACTGCCAATCAACTGAAGGAATGGCCACTGCCAATCAACCGAAGGAATGGCTACTGTCTATCAACCGAAGGAATGGCCACTGTCAATCAACTGAAGGAATGGCCACTGTCAATCAGCCGAAGGAAGGGCCACTGCCAATGAACGGAAGGAATGGCTACTGTCAATCAACCGAAGGAATCTCAGCGTCCGAGTGGAGCAGGCACATTTGGAAAAGCTGGGCTTCAGCCCGGCCTGCAGCGTGGCTCAGCGGTGGAGCGTCGACCTTTGAACCAGGAGGTCGGGGTTCCACTCCCGGTCAGGGAATGTGCCCGGGTTGTGGGCTCCATCCCCAGGGTGGGGTGTGCAGGAGGCAGCAGACCCATGATTCTCTCTCATCACAGATGTGTCTCTCTCCCTCCTTCTCCCTTCCTCTCTGACATCAATAAAAATATATTTAATTTTTTTTAAAAAAAAGCAATACTGAACCTCATCCTGGAATAATTAAAGGTCATCTGCATCAGCGTCTGGGGATGATGGGTGGCTTTTTACAGCCGAGCGAGAGGCCCAGTGCATGAAATCTGTGCATGGGGGTGGGGCTCCTTCAGCCCAGAGTGCACCCTCTCCAATCCGGGACCCCTCAGGGGGTGTCCGACTGCCAGCTGTCCTAACCCGGCAGTCGGACATCCCTCTCACAACCTGGGAGCTCTGGTTCCTAACTGCTCACCTGCCTGCCTGCCTGCCTGATGGCCCCTCACTAACCCCCCTGCCAGCCTTGTCGCCCATCACTGTCCCCCCTGCCTGCCTGATCGCCCCCAACTGCTTCCCCCTGCCGGCCTCATTGCCCCCAACTGCTCCCCACCCCCCGCCGGCCTGGTCGCCCCTAACTGCCCCCCGCCTGCCTGGTCGCCCCTAACTGCCCCTCGCCGGCCTGGTCGCCCCATGCAGCCTGCTTGTCAGTTGTTTGCTCATCCTCACTGGCCCTCCGGCCAGCCTTGTCGCCTCACACAGCCTGTGTTCAGTCGTCCGACTGGCTGTTTCGGTCCTGACGGCCCTTGGCTTTTTATATATTAGGACTAGAGGCCGGGTGCATGAAATTCATGCACAGGGGCAGGGAGTCCCTCAGCCCAGCCTGCACTCTCTCCAATCTGAGACCCCCCTTGGTAAACATCCCTCTTGCAATCTGGGAACACTGGCTCCAAATGGCTCACCTGCCTGCTGGCCTGATTGCTCCTAACTGCTCTCTCCTGCTGGCCTGACCACCCCTAACAGCTCTCCCCTGACTACTTGATCACCCCTAATCACTCTCCCCTGCCAGCCTGATCGCCCCTAACTGCTCTCCCCTACCAGCCTGATCGCCCCTAACTGCTCTCCCCTACCAGCCTGATCGCCCCTAACTGCTCTCCCTGCCGGCCTGATCACCCCTAAACACCTTGCCTTGGCCCCACCACCGTGACTTTGTCTAGAAGGACATCGACTGGATGACCCAGTCTAATTAGCATATTACTCTTTTATTAGTATGGATGGGCCAGTCCAGGCCTCTCCTCCAGGAAGGTAGCAAAAGGGTCCTTCTGGCCGAAACCAGTTTGGCTCAGTGGATGGAGCGTTGGCATGTGGACTGAAGGGTCCCGGGTTCGATTCTGGTCAAGGGCATGTACCTTGGCTGCGGGCACATTCCCAGTAGGAGGTGTGCAGGAGGCAGCTGATCGATGTTTCTTTCTCATCCATGTTTTTGACTTTCTATCCCTCTCCCTTCCTCTGTGTAAAAAATCAATAAAATACATACTTTAATAAAAGGGTCCTTCCGTGGAGACACGGTTGCCACGTACCGTGGCCGGCATGTCTGGTTTCAGAGAGGCCGAGCGGGTGACACATGCCGATGTGCGGCTCTGTGGCTCTCTGTGGCCCTCACGTAGCCCGTGAGCACCAGGCACTGCGGTGCCCATTTTACGGGGCGTTTATAAGGAAGGCGGGGGCATGGAGCGGAAGACGGTGGCCCGGGAGTCCCCAGGGCTGATGAGGCGGCCGACACGTGCTGGCCGGTGACCCCAGGCAGGCCACCCGCTCTCCCCGTCCGGTGGCGTCTGGGGCCACGTGGGGCTGGCGGTCCAGGGCCGGGAGCCGTGTCTCGCGTGTTGACGTGACGCCGGAGGCTCACGGGCGTTGGGCTCCTGTGTGAAGGACACCCCGTCAGGCACATCCCCGGTTTATGGGGCACCGGCTCTCGGGCGCCCGGCCCTCAATTAGACAACTATTTCTACCGGACACTGTGCCGAGCTTTACGACCGGCCGCTCCGCACGTGGCTCCCGGAACGCCGCCCGGGAGAAGCGTGTCCGGGGAGGCGGTGTGTGGCCTGCACGTGGCCCCCGAGACTAGACTGCCCTGGGGCTCCTCCCTTCTTCCTCTGCAGGTGACAAGGGGAGGCCTACGCGGTCAGGGGTGAGCCCGGTCGGTGTGGCTCCGTGGACAGAGCCATGTCTCTCACCCCGGTCAGCTCACTGTGGCGGAAGGGTCCGGGGTTTGATTCACAGCTGGGGGGACATGCCTGGGTTTCAGGCTCCATCCCCAGTATGGGGCGTGCAGGAGGCAACCAACCGATCAATCTTTCTCTCCCCTCGTGGATGTTCCTCTCTCTCCCTCCCCCTTCCTCTCTGAAACCATTAAACATATATTTAAAGAAAAAAATAGCCCGGCCGGCGAGGCTCAGTGGTGAGCGTCGACCTACAACCCAGGAGGTCAAAGTTCAGTTCCCGTCAGGGCACAGGTCCAGGTTGCAGGCTCGATCCCCGGTGTGGAGTGTGCAGGAGGCAGCCAATCCATGATTCTCTCTCATCATGGGTATTTCTCCCTCTCCCTTCCTCTCTGACATCAATAAAAAATATCCTATATAATAAAGACCGAATATGCTGATTAAACCAGACGGCAGAGCCACCTTCCAGAACCCCCAGGGGGCGGGGGGTGGGGGCTGTGAGGGCCAACTCCCTTGCACCATTTCGTGCATCGGGCCTCTGGTATTTAAAATCTACACTAATAAAAGAGTAATATGTTAATTAGACCTGGAGACTTTCCGGGCGTCCTTCTGTACATCCATGGTGGGGGTGCCGAGGCAGAGGCAGTTAGGGGCAATCAGGCCGGCAGGGGAGGTCAGTTAGGGGGAGATTGGGCCAGAAGGGGAAGGAAGTTGGGGGCAATCAGGCTGGTAGGGGAGGGCAGTTGGGGTCGATCAGGCAGGCAGAGAGGTTAGGGGTGGTCAGGCAGGTGAGCAGTTAGGAGCCAGCAGTCCCAGATTTCAAGAGGGATAATCAAGCCTAAACCGGCAGTCAGACATCCCCGAAGGGGTTCCCGATTGGAGATGGGCTGAGGGATTCCCCTTGAGCGCACAAATTTCGCACCCTGGGGCCCCTGTCAGTAAGTAAAAGGGGAGTGAGAGCTGTGAGCAGTGACGACCAGTGGCAGCAAGAACCCCAAAACTGGGGGGCTGGCGGGCTGCCTGATTCCACAGCTCAGCCCGACGTCCGTCTGCGGGGAGAGTCTCGAGGCACCCCAGAGCCCGGGCGATGACGCACTCGGGGTCCTGTGCGTTAGGAGGCCAGGCAGGCTGGGGTGCTGTTTACGAACACCTCCATCCGCATCAGTAAAAGGAGGCTCAGCTCCCATCTCTCACCCCGCCAGCTCATGGGGGTCACCGCTGGGCCTGCTGGAGCTGCTCCCGGAAACAGTCCCACCGGGCACGTGTCCGGGGAGTGAGCATGGGAGCAGGCGCACCAGAGTCCTGGCTTCGGGAGCCCATCCTGGGGGTGTTTTGGGGGTCACCCAACTTCGAGGGCTCCACTTGGGGTCCGGGTAGGGTTCACACTGGCGTTTGTTTACATCAGCCTTTGCCCACTCAGAAGTATTTTTTAAAAATATATTTTATTGATTGTTTACAGAGAGGAAGGGAGAGGGAGAAAGAGTTAGAAACATGGATGAGAGAGAAACATCCATCAGCTGCCTCCTGCACGCCCCCCACTGGGAACGTGCCTGCAATCAAGGTCCTTGCCCTTGACTGGAATCGAACCCAGGACCCTTCAGTCCGAAGGCCAACACTCTATCCACTGAGCCAAACCGGTTTCAGCCAGAAGTATTTTTAAAAATATGTTTTCATGGACGTCAGGGAGGAAAGGAGAGGGGGAGGGAGAGGGAGGAACACTCATGAGGAGAGAGAATCACAGATCGGCTGCCTCCTGCATGGCCCCCACTGGGGGATGTGCCCACCACCCGGGCCTGTGCCCTGACCAGGAGTCGAACCCTAACCTCCTGGTTCCTAGGTCGACACTCAACCACAGAGCCATGCCAGCTGGTCGAAAGGTATTTATTTTATTTTTGGTAATCTTCCCCCGGGGACATTTCACCATTGATTTTTAGAGAGAGCGGACGAGAGAGGGAAAGAGAGAGAAACATCGATGGGAGAGAGACACACCGATAGGTTGCCTCCTGCAGGCGCCTCAACCAGGGCCCCAGCCGGGGAGGAGCCCGCCACCGAGGTGCCTGCATGCGTGCCCTTGACCGAGAACCGAACCCGAGACCCTTGGGTCTGCAGGCGGGTTCTCTACCCACTGCCCCACACCGCCCACGACCAAAAGTATTTTTTTAAATTGAGCCCCTCACATGTGCCAGGCTCCACTTTTAGGGGCTAAATCTGGAGCCTCCAAAGGATCTACATGTGCTTTGCGGGGTGGGGGTAGGAAGGGGGGGAGTCCCCACGCAAGACAGGCGTCCCATTTCAGGCCTCGTGCCCCACCCCACTCCCCGAGGGAGAACGGAGTGTCCCACAGGCAGGAGCTCTCTCCCACGGCCCCGCCTGGACCTGGGGAGGAGGGGGATGGGCTGCGGGCCGTGTGTCCCTCCGTTCATCGGTCCGGGAGCCGCCAGACAATCTCCTTCCTCGAGAGAGAAATCTCCCAGGTCCCCGGGCCGGGCGGAGCTGAGCACATAGTTTCTCCCTGAGCAGGAGGGCCGGGCCCGCCGAGGGGCGGCTCCCGGGACCTCACCTGCGTGTGGGGGAGGGAGGGCGGGGGGAGAGAGAGAGGGAGGAGGGGGGCGAGGACGAGGTGCAGTCCCACACTCAGGAGCGCCCTGCCCCCAGGAGCGCGGCCCCGACGGCGCACACGGCACGGCGGGCCGGCGGGCGGAGTGGGTGGTGCAGGTAGGGCGGTATATCCAGTCTGACGGAGGGCGGGCCGGCCAGAGCCTCCTCCAGGAGCAGCAGCAGCAGCAGCAGGAGCCGCGCGCAGACGCACGCACCCAAGTCTATGGCCACGGGGAGCCGCTGAGTGCGAAGAGCCCTCCGCCTGCCCGACCGCCCGCCCGTCCACCCGCTCGTCCGTCCGCGCGCCCGTCCGCACGAACGCACGCCCGCCACCATGAACCACTCGCCGCTCAAGACCGCGCTGGCCTACGAGTGCTTCCCGAGCCAGGACAACTCGACGCTGGCGCTGCCGTCGGACCAGAAGCTGAAGACCGGCACGTCGGGCAAGCAGCGCGTGCAGGAGCAGGTGATGCTGACGGTCCGCCGGCAGAAGTCCAAGTCCTCGCAGTCGTCCACGCTCACCCACTCCAACCGAGGTACCGGCTCCTGCGCGCGCGAGGCTTCGGGGGAGGAGGGAGGGTGGGGAGGGGGTGCGTGCGCCCCTGGCAGAGGCCCCGATGGCGTGCCTGGTCTGAGGGGCGCAGGGGGACCTGGAGTGTGGTTGAGGCCGGAGCTAAGCCGGGTGCAAAGCCAGAGCCCCCCCCCCCGCCCAGGCCTGTCCCGACGACGCGGGGGTGGGGGGTGGGGGTGGGGGAGTACCAGCGGCCCCCACCAGCGGGCGGACTCCAGGAGGCCAATGAGCGGCAGGAGCCCTCTCCACGCGTTCGCCCGTTCTCCCTCCTGTCGGCCCCCTCCCCACGGCTTTCTCTCCCCCCCCCCCGCCCCCCAACCCTGTTCCTTTCCTGCCTCAGCTCCCACAGGGGCTGCGGCCGCTGGGTTCACCCTCACCTCCCCTTCCGTCCGTCCCACCGACCGTGGGTCCTGGGCGGCGCCCAGCGGGTGGGAACCCCTCCAGCTCAGGTGGGGCAGCGCCTGGATTCCAGGGAGCGAGGGTGTCGCCAGAACCGAAACCGAACGGGGGCACTGCGGGGCGGGGACAGGCTCTTGTTGCCCCCCACTGCGCTCCCAGGGGGAGGGGGGTCTCCCAAGAGAGATCTGGGGACCCGAAGCCCCCTGGGAGCCCCCTGGGAGCCTCCTGGGGAATCCCCGTTTCCCACAATTCTCCCTACTGCCCTCGGCTGGGCTGCGAGCAGTGTTTTGGTGAAAAGTAGGGACCGATGTTGGCAATTGGGGGTCCCCCTGGACCCCCCGGCTGAGTTCTTATGGGGGCGCTTGTCTGCTCCATCTGGGTGCTTGCCTGACCAGGTAGCCCTCCTTACCCCCAAAGTGCCCAGACTGGGGGAGGGGGAGAAGGTAGAGGAGGGATACATGGTATCTATCAGACAGGAGGAGACAGTGTCTGCCGCGCTGGGGGAGAAACTCCAGGCCAATGCTTCCGGACAAAGACTCACACCGGTTGGAGCCTTCGGTTTCTTTAGTAAAACTTAGTCCAGTGCTGCTAATAGAGACTCAAAGTCGGCACACCAGGACAGTGACCAGGATTTGAGGATGGGGTCCAGGCCTCATGGGAGAGAGGGTGCTGGTGAACATGGGGGGCGTTGAGGGGACTACACCCCCTTCCCCCAGGTCACTGCCCAACGCTGGCTTCTGTCCTCTCTTGCTGTCCTGTCCTGTCCGGAGGGAGGGAGGGAGGGAAGTGGCTGGCAAAGGGCCCCCCAGGACCCAGCCCTGGGCCGGGCCCCGGCTCCTCTCCTCCGCCAACCTCCGCTCCAGGTCACTCGGCCTCCAACGCCTTTGTCTCCCCCTCCGTCGGCCGCCTCGCCGGCCGCTCACCAGAAGCCTTGGGGGTCACAGAGGCCCCGTTTCTGGCCTCGGTCCAGTCGCAGCTGCGGCCAATCTGCTCCAGCCCCTGCACGAGGCTCACCTGTCCCCCTCCCCCCTTTTGGCCTCAGCTCTGGGCTCGCAGCCCCGGACAACCTTCAAAGCAGCCCTGGGGCCCAAACCCTGCTTCTTCTCCCCACAAACGGGGCTACCCGCCAGCTCGGGGTCCCCCAAGGGCCCTCGGCCAGGTGAGGGCTGACCCTGGTGGCTCCCGGGTCCCGCTCCCTGTACCGGGCTCCCGGGCCCGCCCTGGCAGGTGTGTCCCCGGCCTCCACCTGCGGCTAGCTTCCCACAGGGCCGGCCCCTGGGCATCGGCATTGCCCCCGAAGAGCTGGGAGAGGCAGTGAGGTCGGCTGAGCTGGTGCGGCTGGTTGAGCGGCTTTGTTTCATCAGGCACCCCCCCCCCCCCCCCCGTCCTCCTTGGCAGCCCCGCCTCAGCCTCCCCTGCTCATCTCAGGCCTCTCACTTCTCTCTCTCTTCCTCCAGCTCATTTGCATCCTGGGCTCTCGCTCTGGGGTCTGGGAAGGGGTTTGGGGGGGGGGCTTGGCGGCCTACCCCCCAGGACATGTCCCTGGTTCTGCTGGACAGACTAGAACCCTGATTCTGTGTCATCCCGCAGACTCTTCAGCCCCTGGGGTCTCCTAGGGGAGAATTCGGGGCCCAGGGAAGGCAGCCCCCCACTCCTGGCACCCGGGAGGGGGAGCATCTAAGAGAACCCACAGTTCTCTCTGCCTTGTCCCAGGAGGGGAGTGGAGCGGCCCAGGCTGGAGAGAGAGCTCTGTGGGAGGAGCCTGGGCCCTGAGGGCCTGTCCATCAGGGCCCCCCAGAAACTCACCCCAAGCTGCAGGGGAAGGAGGGTCTGGGACCCAGAGACCCCCTGAAGGAGGCTGCTCAGAGCCTGTTTGCCTGGGGGGCTCTTCCCCTGAATTGGCCCCTGTTTCGTGGGGGTCTCTGTGCACAGAGCGTGGGGGACAGGGGACGTGGCTGCCCACATGGGTCTCGGCCGGAGCCCTGACCGTCATGGGTGCTGGCCATGGGCAGGTTGGGGGTAACGGAGACACTGGACCACACGGGGGTTCTTTGTAGCTTTTAGAAGCTTCACCCTCTGACCCGACCCCACGCCCCGCTGCTGCCCGGTGAGAGGGGGAAGCTCTAACCCCACAGCGCCGTTTCCCAGGTGTGTCTCCTGCCACTGGAGCACCTGGGACTTTGCCCTTCAGCCTCGGGCCTCCCTTCTCCCACATCCAACGGCCAGACCTGTCCCTCCCCCTGGGCCGACGGGGTGGGCACAGCGTTCGGGGGACGCCCGTCTCCCCATCCATCACGGGGCACAGGGACTTGAGGCCTCCTGGGGGCATGCTGGGGTTGGGTTCCTCCGCTCCCCCAGGCACAGGGGAGGCCCTTCCCGGACCCCAGGCCGAGCACAGACATCCCGTGTGGGGCTGTGTTCTCGGGACCGGGGCTGGGCCGGGGCTGGTAAGAGGCAGTTCTCAGCTTGTTCGGCAGCAAACCACTCATTAAACTTCAAATGAACCGATTTTGGCAACTTCACCATGAACCTTGGCTCAAAGTGGAGCCTGAACCAGAATTTCCGCCGCTCGTCACAGCGCACGCAACAGCACGGGCATTTCGGGGGTCTCACCGCAAACGCTTCTTCCCTGGCTGGGCTCGTTGGCGGAGAATTTTTTAAACACACACACACACACACACGCATATACACAGACACACACAGAGACACACACAGACACACACATGCATATATACACATGCATATACACAGACACACATGCATATACACATGCATATACACACATGCATATACACAGAGACAGAGACACAGACACACACGTGTGTGCACACACGCCCACACACACTCGTGTGCATGCACACACATGCATATACACAGATACACAGACACACATACATATAAACAGACACACAGAGACATGCACAGACACAGACACGTTCGTGCACACATGCCTCCCACATACTCGTGTGCATACACAGACATGCATATGCACAGACACACACATGCACCCACACACACATTTGTGTGCACACACACATACACATGTGTGCCCCCACCCCCCCACTCATGTGCATACACACACAGACACACATGCACACACACAAAATCCTCTCTGCGCCCACAAAACCGTGGCTCCCCACCACCAGCCGTCCTCCCTGTGCAGCCTGGGAGCCACTCCTAGGCTGGGGCAAGACACCCAGAAGGGGTGTGACAGGCTCGTGTGGCGTTATCTGTGGGTACATCACACACAGGCACACACATGCATGCCCACACCATGCACATGCACACGCCACGTACATGCATACACACACATGCCCACACCATTGCACACGCACACGTACACACGATATGTACAGGAGCTGAGCTCCAAGTAGCCCTGGAGCCGCTGGGGCAGCGAGCAGCGACCCTGCCGTGGGGTTTGCAGGGCCCAGGCTGGGCGGGCCCCCCGGAGGGCGCTTGGCGGGGAGGGAGACAGTGCAGGTGGGGTGGGTGTGCCGCCCTGGAGAGCTTGGGGGTGAAGGTGAGTCACCTCTGCTGAGGCTCGCCTGTCCTCATGGGAGGAAGAATCCATGTGCCCCAACAAGGCAGCTTCTGCAGGTGAGAAAGCTTGGCGGCTCCCAGGATGCAGGGGCGGGCCTCCCCGGGGGCTGGTTTCCGATTGGCTGGGACCAGGTGCACGGTGTGGGCAGAGCAGCTGAGGCACTAGGAAGGCACAGCGCCCTCTGAGACTCTTGCTGTTGGACTTGGGGTTCTGGGGAGGTTGGGGGGGGACAGAGGTCACCTGGACAGTGCACCAGCGGGGGGGGGGCAGCCAGGAACCCCAAGGAGTGCCACCCTTTGCCAGGGGCGTGTCCTCCCCATCTGGAGAGACAGGAGGATGGTCACCTGGAAAGTGGGGTGATTCCCTGACCACTCCTGGACCAGGAACCCCCCTCAAGGAGGCGATCTCGGCCCTAACTGGTGTGGCTCAGTGGATAGAGCGTCGGCCTGCGGACTGAAGGGTCCCAGGTTCGATTCCAGTCAAGGGCATGGACCTTGGCAGCAGGCACATCCCCAGTGAGGCGTGTGCAGGAGGCAGCTGATCGATGTTTCTCTCTCACCAATGTTTCTAGCTCTCTATCCCTCACCCTTCCTCTCTGTAAAAAATCAATAAAATATATTTTAAAATTGAAAAAAAAAAAAAAAGGAGGCAGCCTTCGTTCTAGAGCTGTGCTCAGCGGCTCTCTCTCTTCCTGGTTCACATGACCAGCCAGCAGGGGGCCTGGCTGAGCCAAGCTGGGCAGGGGCACCACCCTTGCTATGCCCCCTTCTCCCCCCCCGGCCCGTACAGAGAAGCCAGTCGGACCCCGGTGATGGGATCGGGGCGAGGTAATCAGGGAGGGCTTCCTGAAGGTGAGCTCTAGAGAAGTGGGGAGCCAGGCGGAGCAGTGAGAGCCGTCACTCCTGGCCCCCTTAGTCTCATGGAGAAGCCCCAGGTGCTGGCTGTTGAACTTGACTTTGAGGCTGATACGTACCAGCCAGACCCCCAACCTCCCCCAAGCCCACCCCCTGGGCTCAGGAAGGGGGAAACGCCGCTTTCTGTCCTGGGAGCAGCTCTCTCGCAAACAGAGCTCACCTCCCGCCTGTGCCCTTTGACCCCAAGGCTCAAGGCAAGGTGTGAGCCCAGGTGTGCACAACTCCAGCCTCCTCCCTCCCCCACAGCCTCAGACCCGGGCACAGCCGCCTGCTGGCCAGAGGCGGTGCCGGCCGGCGTGATGGCAGCCCCGTCCCCACCAGGAAGCTGAGCCAAGCACCTTACGGTGGGAGTCAGGTGTCTACACCCAAATTCATTTTGTTTTTGATAAAATATATTTTTTATTGATTTTTTTACAGAGAGGAAGGGAGAGGGAGAGAGAGTTAGAAATATCTATGAGAGAGAAACATCGATCAGTTGCCTCCTGCACGCCCCCCACTGGGGATGTGCCTGAAACCAAGGTACACGCCCTTGACCGGAATCGAACCCGGGACCCTTCAGTCCGCAGGCCGACACTCTATCCACTGAGCCAAACCGGTTTCAGCCCAAATTCATTTTTTTTAAAATAAATTTGTATTGATGTCAGAGAGGAAGGGAGAGAGAGATACAAACATCCATGATGGGAGAGAATCGTGGACCGGCTGCCTCCTGCACGCCCCGCACTGGGGATGGAGCCCACAACCTGGGCGTGTGCCCTGACCGGAATCGAACCCTGACCTCCTGGTTCCTAGGTGGATGCTCCATCACTGAGCCCCGCCAGCAGGGCTGTCCCCCAAACTCAGGAGCCCCAGGCCTTGGCCCAACCGAAGTGAGCGTTGCACGCCCACCCCTGTCACTCCTGGACAGGGGGACGGGCATTCCAGGGCTGGCCTTGTCCCCCCCAACCCGCACCCCACCTCCAGCCTCAGGAGAAGAATGTGAGAGGGAGGCCACAGCGAGGGAGAGACGCTCCCCGGATGCTGGAGGGCGGGGGGTGACCTCACCGCTGACGGGCCCGTCTGGAGCCAGGTGGAGGCCGTGGGAGCCGGCTCCCCGCGGGAGGCCTCCTGGGGCCCGGGACTGTCTGTCACCACCCAGTTTCCACCCGAGAGAGAGCTGCTGGCTGACCCACACCTGCCCTTTGGTGAGAACTGGCTGCGTGTGGGCACCAGCCAAGTATACCGTCTGCCAAGCCTGGGGAGGGAGTCAGGTGCCGGAGGGAGGGAGGGAGGCAATGGAACTGGGGTGCGTCTGGCCACAACCCCTCCCGGGCCCCTCCTGACAGAGGCCTCCTTTTGGGGGGCAAGCGGGCTGGGAGAGGACAGATTCTGCAGAAAGGGGGGCACGGAGCCACCTGCACTCAGCCAGGAGCTGGGAGTGAGACAGGGCCCCCAGGATGGGCCTGTGGAGTCGGGGAGGGGCTGGCCCGGGGACCCCGAGGAGGGTGGCCGGGAGGCTGTGGGTCGCGTAGGTGAGGGCACCCCTTCCGTGTGCTGAACCCCGACCCTGGAGGGGAGAAGGCGGCATCCCCGGGGACCAGCGGGCACGTGTCACTGTAATCACCCAACCCGGGGCCTCGGGGTGCACAGAGGTCACCCCTGTTTACGGGGGAGGAAGCTGAGGCACAGAGGCCGGAGCCAAACCCACACGGAGGCCCCCCGGCTCCCTGGACCACAGCCTGTGACATGAACGGCCAGGGGATTGTCTGTGATCGGAGAGTGGGGTCAGGGTTCAGTGTCCTGGCCTCTGAGATCGGGGGCGGGGGGCAACAGGGGGGCAGGTGGCATTGCACAGTGGAGGTGGCACCAGGCAGGGACACTGGCATCTATTTTTTTATTTTTTAAAAATATATATATCATTGATTTGTCACAGAGAGGAAGGGGGAGGGATAGAGAGCTAGAAACATTGGTGAGAGAGAAACATCGATCTGCTGCCTCCTGCACACGCCCCACTGGGGATGTGCCCACAGCCAAGGTACGTGCCCTCGACCGGAATCGACCCCGGGACCCTTCAGTCCGCAGGTCAGCGCTCTGTCCACTGAGCCACACCGGTCAGGACTTTAATTTTTTGTTTACTTATGTCAGAGAGGAAGGGAGGGGAAGAGAGAGAAACACCCATGATGAGAGAGAATCATGGATCGGCTGCCTCCTGCACGCCCCACACTGGGGATCGAGCCCACAACCTGGGCATGTGCCCTTGACTGGGAATGGAACCCTGACCTCCCGGTTCATAGGTCAAAGTTCAACCATTGAGCTACACTGGCCAGGCCACCTGCCACCTTCTAGGGCTGCTCCTCCTACGCCCGCTCATGGTGAAAAGTCCCCCTCTGCCCCCCCAAAGGCTTGGGAGTCTGAGTGGGGGTGGCAGGTGGGGTTGGGGCTCACATGATGCACCCCAGACGCACCCCAGTTCCATTGCCTCCCTCCCTCCCTCACGTGAGCCTCCAGCAAACCTCCCCCCCTAGACAGAGCCTCCGAGGCTGCCGCCTTGCTGACCCCTGAGGAAGACGGGGCGCTCACCCCCCCAGAAAGCTCTCAGAGGCCTCCTGAGGGCATCACTGTGCTAGCTGTGGGCCCATTCTTGCTCTGGATTTCGGGGTCCCAGGCGCCCCTCGCACGGCAGTGTTGGGAGCAGGACTCCAGGCAGGATTCGATTTGGGCTTGGACGGCAGAGGAGGCAGAGGTGGCCGTGGGTCGGTCGGGACAGGCCCCCTGGGGGGAGGACACCTTGAACTTGGCTCTGAACTGGTGAAGCCGAGGGTCAAGGCTGAGGGTCAAGGCCAAGGGTCAAGGCCGAGGGTCAAGGCCGAGGAGAAAAGGCAGAACTGGTGTGGGAGCGAGAGTCTGTCTCAAGGATCGTAGGGGCTGTCCTTGAGCCCCCTGCCCCCGCCATCTGCTGAAGGGCAGAGGAGAGAGGGGGACCCCTGCCCCAGAACCCCAACCCTAAAGCCATTTGCTGCTAATAACCCCAACCACCCTGTCACCCCTAGAAGCCTGTCATTGTGGGGCTCGGGGCTCGGAAAACAGTAATTAATCCTCACGGGGCCTTTGAGGCCGAGGGCCACCCCCCCCCCTTCTCCAGCAGGGACGCGGGAAGGGGCGGGACGCCCCCCTCTGTAGGGCCGGGCTGGGGGCGGAGCCAGCGTCCTGCCTCCGAGTGGACTCCAACCTGCAGAGGCTGCTCTGTGGCCCTGACCTTGAGCTCCAGCCCGGCATGTCCCTCTCCCGCGGGTCCTCCCGGAGCTGCAGGCGCATCTTCGTGGGGCGCGGGGTCGTGATACCCTGGAACGGGACGGCGCTGCTGCAGGGCCCCCCAGGCCAGCTGCTGGCCTGTAGGTGTGGGCCGACGCCACCTCGAGAGCCACAGGGGCCCCAGGGAGCGGGGGGGGGGGGGGGGGGATCACCAGGGACTCTCTGTCCCAGCTGCTGTCTGCAGCCCTGGCCGGGGAGGAGGGGGGGAGGGGGAAGAAGGGAGACAGCGCAGGCCGGTCTGGTCCCTGCCTCTCCTCCGAGGCTCAGACCTGCCCCCTCGGATCCAGGCGATGGGGGGCAAGGATTGGCGGTGAGGAGCCTGGCGGGTCGCACAGCCCTAATGTCCTGCCTTTCCTTCCTCAGGTTCCATGTATGACGGCCTGGCTGACAATTACAACTACGGGACCGCCAACCGCAGCAGCTACTACACCAAGCTGCAGGCGGGCAGCGGCTCCTGGGGCTACCCGGTAAGGAGCCGGGCCGCTCGGGGGGCGCCCGAGTGTCTGGGGGTGGGGGGAGAGTCCAGGGTGCAGGGAACCGC
>CM050529.1:870000-897500 GCA_027563665.1 Antrozous pallidus | reverse complement strand
GTGGCCCCAGATCTGGGCTCAGCCTGGGCATGGGAGTGGATCGGTGGTGTCGGGAGAGTCCTCAGAGGGGGGACTCAAGAAGCCTCCCCTCCCTTCCCACACAGGGCCCCTGTCCCATCCCACGGCTTTGGGTGCTGAGTGGGGGGCTCAGACCGGAAGGCAGGGGCTGCGCTCAGCCCTGTGAGGCCCCCGGTGGACCGAGCCCTGCTTGGCTTCCGTCTGGTGACCCCATAGAACTCTCCCCTCGTCTACAAAACAGGGGGTGACCGCTGGAGACCCCCTGACTCAGGAGGGAAAGGCAGCCCAGCCGGCATGGCTCGGGCCAGCAGCGACCTATGAACCGGGAGGTCAGGGTTCGATTCCCAGTCAGGGCACAGGCCCGGGTTTCGGGCGTGATCCCGTGGGGGGCGTGCAGGAGCGGCCAGTCCATTATCCTCTGTCATCACTGACGTTTCTGTCTCTTTCTCCCTCTCCCTTCCTCTCTGACATCAATAACATCATATATTTTTTATTTTTATTATTTTTTAAAAATATGTTTTACTGATTTCAGAGAAGAGTGGAGAGGGAGAGAGAGAGAGAAACATCAATGATGAGAGAGAATCACTGATGGGCTGCCTCCCGCACGGCACCCCCTGGGGATCGAGCCCATAACCCTGGCATAGGAATCGAACCCGAGACCCTTCTATTCCCAGCCTGAAGCTCTATCCACTGAGCCAAGCCGGCTAGGGCTTTTAAAAATATTTTTTTATTGATTTCAGAGAAGAAGAGGAAGAGAGGGAGAGAGAGAGAGAGAAACATCAATGATGTAAGAGAATCACTGATTGGCTGCCTCCCACACGGCACCCACTGGGGATTGAACCTGTAATCCAGGCCTGTGTCCTTGACCAGAATCGAACCCAGGACCCTTCAGTCCACAGGCCGACACTCTATCCACTCAGCCAAACCCTCTAGGGCTATATATTTTTTAAAAAGAAGGAAAGAAGGAAAAGGAAGGGAGACACCAGGCTGGGGAGCACCCCGTGGGGGTCAGGGTGGGAGGAGGCAGAGGCTGGGTGAGCCTCAACGCCCCATCATTGGCAGAAAGGGGGGCAGCACAGGGCCTGGGCGGAAGAGACCCTGCCCTCCCACCCCCGGGAGGCCAGGCGGAGGGAGTGTGGCCTCCCCGAAAGCCCCATGGTCTCCCCGGTGGAGACACGCCTCCGGGGCGCCCCTGCTGTCCAGCCCAGTGCTCTCTGTGGTTTCGGGGTCGCCAGGGGGTCAGGCTCACGCCTTTGGAATGCTCTGTGTCATCCCAGCAGCAGCTGGAGCTTCTTCCCCGGGAGGCTGGAGGGTGTATTCAGGGAACAGATGGCTCTCTGTGTGTGTTTGGGGGGGGCGGGGGGAGGCGGGTGTCTGGGAGCCAGCTCTCCTATCTGCTGGGCCAGGTGTGCGCACGCCGCCTGGGATGGAGAGGGCCTCCTGTTCGTCACGGGAACCAAGAGGCACTCCTGGCCTTCGGGGGCCCCGGGCCGCCAGGGGAATTGCCCTCTCGGGTGCCAGCCACGCCCACGCCCTTCCTCCAGTGCCAGCCGGCCGGCCACGTGCCTCTGCTTTTGTGAAACTCTGAGGCCTTATCTGTGGCCGTTGGGGGAGGAGGGCCCCCATACGGGACCCCGGCCCGACTGTCCTGGCTTTGGGGTTCACTTTGTGCCAACCTGGCAGCCCCTCTGGGGAGGGGAGGGCGGGGGTGGGCGGCCGGCCTGTCCCCATGGTGAGCGTCAGCCGGACCCGGAGGTGCCTCATGGACTTTCGCTCTCGGGGTTCCCTGGGCACAGTTATGGCTCCGCCCGCTTCACCAACGAGGAGACTGAGACTGGGGGGGGGGTGCAACTCGCTCAAGGCTGCCCCCGTGCCAGGGGCGTGGGCGGAGGTCGGCCCAGAAGGTCAGGCTCCAGAGCCTCCCGCCTCCTCCTCCGCGGCCCATGTCTCGGCCCAGTGAGCCCCGGGGATGAGCCTGGAGACCACGTGACCCGGATAGAAAAGGGAGAACCGGCCCGGCTGGCGTGGCTTCGTGGTTGAGGGTCGGCCTGTGAACCAGGAGGTCATGGTTCCATTCCCGGGTTGCAGTAGGGGGCAGGCAGAAGACAGTTGATGGATGTTTCTCTCTATCTGTCCCTCTCTCCTGCTTCCTCTCTGAAATCAATAAAATTATTAAGAGAGAGGGGGGAGAGAGAGAGAGAGAGAGAGAGAGAGAGAGCGCTGAAGCCAGTTTGGCTCAGTGGATAGAGTGTCGGCCTGCCAACTGAAGGGTCCCGGGTTCGGTTCCGGTCAAGGGCATGGACCTTGGTTGCTGGCACATCCCCAGTGGGGGGTGTGCAAGAGGCAGCTGGTGGATGTTTCTCTCTCATCGATGTTTCTGACTTTCTATCCCTCTCCCTTCCTCTCTGTAAAAATCAATAAAATATATTTAAAGAGAAAGGGGGGGAGAGAGGGGAGAGAGGGGAGAGAGGGGAGAGAGAGAGAGAGAGAGAGAGAGAGAGAGAGAGAAGCCGAAACCGGATTGTCTCAGTGGATAGAGCGTCGGCCTGCGGACTGAAGGGTCCCGGGTTCTATTTCGGTCAAGGGCATGGACCTTGGTTGCGGACACATCCCCAGTAGGGGGTGTGCAGGAGGCAGCTGATGGATGTTTCTCTCTCATCGATGTTTCTAACTCCCTCCCTCCCCCTTCCTCTCTGTGAAAAATCAATAAAATATATTTTTTTAAAAGAGAGAGAGAGAGAGAACAGCCACAGGCTCTAGCGTGGACACAGGCCATCTGTGCAGGGAGGGCTGGGCCACCCGAGACACCCACCTGCCCCAGGGACATGAGAGCTGGGGTGGGCCTCCCCGAAACGGGTGAGGCTGCTGGAATGTGGCCGATGGAGGCTGGGAAGTACCGTCCACAGGGGTGTCCCCCCTGTCCCCTGGGGAACCCGCCAGTACCCCTTCCCATGGACCAGGCCTCCCCCGCTCCTCCCCAGCCAGGAAAGCAGAGCCCCAGATCTCGTGAGGCTCCCCCAGGGGCGTTGGGTCTGCCCCATGATGAGACCTGGTGACAGGTGAGCTCAGGGCGTGTCCTGCTGGGAGAACAAGGGCCCTCCTGTCCATGTTCCACCTCAGGCTGTCTGGCTGGGAGTGACTGACAGGCTTTCCCTGGGAGAATGGAGGCGAGGGGGCGGGGCCTAACTGCATAGCTGGCGTGTTATCTGCAAGGTGTGCGGTCCATTTGTCTGGGCGCTCCCCACACTGCCTCCTCCCCTATCCCCTGCCCGTTCCTGCTCACTTCCCTCCCGACACCCACACTCCAGCCCCCCGAGGGCAGGGGGCGTAGGGATTTTTCTCTCTTCCGCTTCCAGCGTGGAAAGGAGAGTGGGTCCAGTTTCTGAGTAGAGGGGCTGGGGATTGAGAAATAAAAGAAAGAATAGAGGACACAGAGCCAAAACCGGTTTGGCTCCATGGATAGAGCGTCGGTCTGCAGACTGAAAGGTCCCAGGTTCGATTCCGGTCAAGGGCATGGACTTTGGCTACAGGCACATTCCCCAGGAGGCAGCTGATCAATGTTTCTCTCTCATTGGTGTTTCTGACTTTCTATGCCTCTCCCTTCCTCTCTGTAAGAAATTAATAAAATATAGACATATAAAAAAAAGAATAGAGGACACAGAAATAGAAATAAAAAGCTGGGGCTGGTTGGAATCTCTGTTCTCTCTGGTGGAGAGACAGGAATCCCAACCCAAATGCAGCGTGTTTATTTATACCAAAATAAAAAGGAGTTTCACATGAAAAGACTTAAGATCAAAGGAGCTTAAGTGGGTCCAGGCCCTATTCATTCCCTCATTCCCGGGGTTCCACTGAATCTACATTTCAAGGCCCTCCCCCACACACACACCTGGAGCAGGTTAAGAGTCAGTAGTGATGACGCATCCAGCCTTCTTGGTGGGTACGTTTCCAAGACGCGGCTCTGCCTGGCGCCTCAGATTCAGCTGTCCCTGATCTAGAGAATGCTCAGGCGTCTTCCCTGGGAGCCCTCTACCAGAGGGTCTGACTGTGTAGGGAGTAGCCCGCCCCGGCCCGGGCGCACAGCTGGGTGTGTGTGTGGCGTTGGTGAACGCCATGGCCAAGGCTCCAGTGGCGGGGGGCACCAGGGGCTCCAGGCACAGCCCTCAGGCTCCTGGGCTGAGACCTGAGCAGTGGGGGAGGTGCTGACCATTGGACAGCCTGGTGCCTGATACTTACACCCGGTGTGCCTTCACCTACCCTGGATTCCTGCTCGAGGCTCTCCCTGCAGAGAGGAAGGGACAGGGATCCCCCTGGCCTGTGTGGCCACATCTGGTGTGGAACGGAATTACCCAGTTGCCTGACCTCCCCCCATACACACACACACACTCACTCACTCACATAGTCACACACATTCACACACAGTACACTCATATATATATACATATAATCTTTGTTGATCTCAAAGAGGAAGGGAGAGGGAAAGAGAGAGAAACATCCATGATGAGAGAGAATCACGGACCGGCTGCCTCCTGCACGCCCCTCCTGGGGATGGAGCCCACAGCCCAGCCCTGTGCCCTGACCGGGCATCGAACCCTGGCCTCCTGGTTTCTAGGTCAACGCTCACCACTGAGCAACCCCAGCTGTACTTTAGTCTCCTCTTCTTCTTCTTCTTCTTTTTAATGCATTTTGTTGATTTTCTTACAGAGAGGAAGGGAGAGGGATAGAGAGTTAGAAACATCCATCAGCCGCCTCCTGCACACCCCCCACTGGGGATGTGCCTGAAACCAAGCTTCATGCCCTTGACCGGAATCGAACCCAGGACCCTCCGGTCCGCAGGCCGACACTATCCACTGAACCACCCCAGCCGGACTGTAGTCTATTCTTTAAAAACGATTCTGTCCCAGTTTGCTGAACGGGTTTCATAATCCATAACGGGCCACCGCCCCGAGTGTGGGAAATAACATGCCAGACGCTGGGTAACGGCTCCTGGGCCCCCAGACCTTCCGAGGTTCCCCGAGCCTCGGTGGAGCCAGGGGACCCTGCCCTGAGCCGCTCCCCCCTCCTCTCTCGGGCCAGATCTACAATGGGACCCTCAAGCGGGAGGCCGACAACCGGCGCTTCAGCTCCTACAGCCAGATGGAGAACTGGGGGCGCCACTACCCCCGGGGCGCCTGCCACACGGGCGCGGGCAGCGACATCTGCTTCCTGCAGAAGATCAAGGCCAGCCGCAGCGAGCCCGACCTCTACTGCGACCCGCGGGGCACGCTGCGCAAGGGCGCGCCGGGCGCCAAGGGCCACAAGACAGCGCAGAGCCGCTACAGCTTCTACAGCACCTGCAGCGCCCAGAAGCCCGCCAGGAAGTGCCCGGGGCGCCCGCCCTCCTGCGCCTCCAAGCAGGACCCCGTGTGCGTCCCGCCCCTCGCCTGCAACAAGGACATGTCCTTCGGCCACTCGCGGGCCAGCTCCAAGTGAGTGCGGCTGGGGAGGGGCAGGGCCCGGGCTGGGGGCGGGGCCTGCGTCAGAGAGAGGCGGGGATAGGGCAGGGTCTGGGCTGGGGGCGGGGCCTGCGACAGAGAGAGGTGGTAAGGGCAGGGTCTGAGCTGGGGGCGGAAACTGTGTCAGAGAGGGATGGAGATAGGGCAGGGTCTGGGCTGGGGGCGGGGCCTGCGTCAGAGAGGGGGCGGGATAGGTCTCCAGAGGGCAGGTGAAGCTGTGCCAGGTTGGGTGTGCAAAGATGATGCTCCGACCCCAGCCCCAGGGCCCCCTGTAACCCAGCCCCACGGCCATGCCTCACAGGATCTGCAGTGAGGACATCGAGTGCAGCGGGCTGACCATCCCCAAGGCCGTGCAGTACCTGTGCTCCCAGGACGAGAAGTACCAGGCCATCGGGGCCTACTACATCCAGCACACATGCTTCCAGGACGAGTCGGCCAAGCAACAGGTACCTGGCTGGACAGTTCATCCATCCATCCATCCATCCATCAATTCATCCATCCATCCATCCATCCACCAATCCATCAATTCATCCATCCATCCATCCATCCACCAATTCATCAGTTCATCCATCCATCCACCCATCCATCCATCAATTCATCCATCCATTCATCCACCCATGCATCCATCAATTCATCTATCCATCCATCCACCAATCCATCAATTCATCCATCCATCCATCCATCATCCATCCATCTTTCCATCCATCCATCCATTTATTTATCCACCCATCCATCCATCAATTCATTCATCCACCCATCCATCCATCAATTCATCCATCCATCAATTCATCCATCCATTCATCCACCCATGCATCCATCAACTCATCCATCCATCCATCCACCAATCCATCAGTTCATCCATCCATCCATCCACCCATCCATCCATCAATTCATCCATCCATTCATCCACCCATGCATCCATCAATTCATCTATCCATCCATCCACCAATCCATCAATTCATCCATCCATCCATCCATCATCCATCCATCTTTCCATCCATCCATCCATTTATTTATCCACCCATCCATCCATCAATTCATTCATCCATCCATCCATCCATCCATCAATTCATCCATCCATTCATCCACCCATGCATCCATCAATTCATCTATCCATTCATCCACCCATGCATCCATCAACTCATCCATCCATCCATCCATCCACCCATCCATCATCCATCCATCATCCATCCATCCATCTTCCCTCTTTCCCTTCATCCATGCATACATCTATGTAGCCATCATCTATCATCCATCTACCCATCCACCCACCCATCCATCCACCCATCCATGCACCCATCCATCCATCTATCTTCCCTCTTTATCTTCATCCGTTGGCCTGGGCAGGGCCCGGGTGCCATCAGCCTGCACCTGCATTTACAGATGGGTGGGGGCAGTTTCCGTAGGCTCCCTCCCACCTGCCCAGCTGCCTGGGGCGCGCGGTGTGCTTGGCATTGCCCAAGACCAGAGCTGGGGCAACTTGACCTTCTGGTGGAGTGGACGTTTCTCTTCGGGCCTTCACCACCAAACCCCAGAGCAGGAAATGGGGCTCAGGCAGGAGGGCGCCCCCCTGAGCGTGTCTACTAGGAGGAAGGGGAGTCAGGGTCTGAGTCCCCGTCTTTTTTAAATACATTTTTATTGACTTCAGAGAGGAAAAGAGAGAGGGAGAGAGAGATAGAAACACCCATGATGAGAGAGAATCATGGGCCGGCTGCCTCCTGCACGCCCCCTGCTAAGGACTGAGCCACAACCGAGGCAAGTGCCCTGACTGGAACTGAACCGTGACCTCCTGGTTCAGTGGTGGGCAAACTCATCCGTCCACAGAGCCAAGTGTAAACAGCACAACGACTGAAATTTCTTTGGAGAGCCACATTTTTTACACTTAAACTTCTCCTAACGCCACTTCTTCAGCATAGACCTGCCCAGGCCATGGGGTTTTGTGGAAGAGCCACCCTCAAGGGGCCAAAGAGCCGTATGTGGCTCGAGCGCCGCGGTTTGCCGACCACTGTCCTGGTTCCTAGGTCGACGCTCATCCACGGAGCCGCACTGGCCGGGCCGAGTCCCTGTCTTGGCTCCTGGTCCAGCCCATTCTCATTGGGTCGGACGGCTCCTCGACTGGGGCTGGCATGGAGGTTTCTTTTTTTCTTTTTCTTTTTTTTATAAAATAGATTTTATTGATTTTTCACAGAGAGGAAGGGAGAGGGATAGAGAGTTAGAAACTCTCCACAAGAGAGAAACATCCATCAGCTGCCTCCTGCACCCCCCCCCACTGGGATGTGCCCGCAGCCAAGACACATGTCCTTGACTGGAATCGAACCCGGGACCCTTCAGTCCGCAGGCCGGCGCTCTATCCACGGAGCCACACCGGTCAGGGCTGGCGTGGAGGTTTCCAGAGGGAAGGCAGGGCCCGCGTTCCGAGCCGCCCCCTGACCGGCCCGCGGCGCCCTGTCCCCCAGGTCTATCAGCTGAGCGGCATCAGCAAGCTGGTGGACCTGCTCCGCAGCCCCAACCAGAACGTGCAGCAGGCCGCGGCCGGCGCCCTGCGCAACCTGGTGTTCCGGAGCGCCCCCAACAAGCTGGAGACGCGGCGGCAGGGCGGCGTCCGCGAGGCCGTCAGCCTCCTGCGGACCACCCGGAGCACGGAGATCCAGAAACAGCTGACTGGTAGGGAGCCCGGCCAGGGGGGACGGGGTGGGGCGGCAGGGCGGCTGTGCTGGTCATCCCTGGGGTGGGACCACCCACGGGTGCAGGCGGCTATTCCCGACACCTGAGGGGCCAGCTGTGGCCAGAGGCTGACCCTGGCTGGGCATTATGCATGCACACAGCAGACAGGGTTTCGTGAGGATCGTGGGCAAGGGGTGCAAGGTCGCTGTTCAGGCGGGACCCACCTCCAGCAGACTTGGGGGCTCTGGGCGAAGGTGACAGGGGCCAACGGGTCTCCAGCATCTCCAAAAAAAGCGCTGGACACTGAGGGCCGGACACCGAGGGCCCGAAACACAGTCACTGTGCAGCCTCCATCGGGCGGGGATTGTGAGGCCGGGGACAGTGTGACAGGGACGGGTAATCCCGGAACGACTCTCAGGTCGAAAACAGAGCCCTGTCCTGCCCGGTGTGGCTCAGCGGATAGAGCGTCGGCCTGCAGACGCAAGGGTCCCAGGTTCGACTCCGGCCAAGGGCATGTGCCCAGGTGGTGGGCTCAATCCCCGCAGTAGGGGGTGTGCAGGAGGCAGCCGATCCAAGATTCTCTCTCATCATGGATGTTTCCATTTCTCTAGCTCTCTCCCTTCCTCTCTGAAATCAATACGAATTTTTAAAAATTAAAAAAAAAAAACAGAGCCATAACCGGTGTGGCTCAGTGGATGGAGTGCCGGCCTGCGGACTGAAGGGTCCCAGGTTGGATTCTGGTCAAGGGCATGTACCTTGGTTTCGGGCACATCCCCAGTGCGGGGTGTGCAAGAGGCAACTGATCGATGTTTCTCTCTCATCGGTGTTTCTGACTTTCTGTCCCTCTCCCTTCCTCTCTGTGGAACATCAATAAAATGTATTTTAAAATAAAAGAAAGAAAACAGAGCCCTTTAGGAGACTCTGAACGTTACAAATTCCTACTGAAAACCACCCATCCGTGGTTTTTCTTGTTGTTTTAAACGTTTTTATTGATCTTAGGGAGGAAGGGAAAGGGAGAGAGAGAAACATCCATGATGAGAGAATCATGATCAGCTGCCTTTTGCACGCCCCTACTGGGGATCGAGTCAGCAACTCGACCTGGGAGTCGAACCTCGGCCTCCTGGTTCCTAGGTTGATGGGCAGCCACGGAGCCACGCCGGCCGGCCTGATCCACGGTTTGGGGTCACCGTCCCTGTGCGTTCATGTTGAGCTCCACGGAAAGCTCCGGAAACGACGGGGCAGGAGATTTGATAGGCCAGGTCTAGCTGCGTGGGGTGAGGGGACCCCCCCACACACCGATCGGGCCTGTGACGGGACCTCTGTCCCCGCCCGCCCCCAGGCCTGCTCTGGAACCTGTCCTCCACCGACGAGCTGAAGGGGGAGCTCATCTCCGACGCCCTGCCCGTGCTGGCCGACCGCGTCATCATCCCCTTCTCCGGCTGCGGCGACGCCAACAGCAACCTGTCCCGCGAGGTGGTGGACCCCGAGGTGTTCTTCAACGCCACCGGCTGCCTGAGGTGAGATGGGGGCGTCCCCATCCCCCAGCCAGCACTGCACCCCCCAGCACCCCCAGAAAGAGACAGGCAGGCAGGCAGGCGAGGGCTCCATCCAGCAAGCCACAGCCAGGACACAGCTGTACCCCCCCCTCCCCGTCCCTGGGGCCGACCCCTAGACCCAGCCGCCTCCCTGCACCCCTCGCCTTCTTGAGGGACCCCGCCGACACGGGCGCGCCTCTAAGAGCAAAACGCCTGGATCTGCACAGGCACAGGGGCTCTCCCCTCCCTCCTCCGCCCCCGGAAAAATGCGTCTCTTGTCCCGTCTTGAGGAGCCTCCTCTTAGACAGAGCTCCATTGCGGCTGCTCATGAGTCACCTCCGGCCCGGCTGGACCCTCCCCTGCGTTCAGCGTTGGCACCAACTTGGCGCTTCTTTGCCCCAAGTGTGCGAGTTCCTCTCCAGGGTGTGGCCAGGCCCCTGGGGGCGGTGTGTGTGGGAGGGGACCTCGCTTCCCGACAGGTTTGGGAGCTGGGGGGGGGTGCCTGGCATGGGGCGGGCGGGCGTGGTGGAGCAGATTCCTTAAGAGGGGGTCACACCTGCTCCGAGGGGTTCGTCTCCCCCAAGCCCTGAGGGCCCTTGAAGACTGGGGTGCAGTGGGCAAGGGGCTCTGGGTCTCAGCTCCCCAGCCCCCCAGCAGGAAGCAGAGGCTGGAGATGAAAGACGGGGGGCTCGGGCTGCTGGGCAGAGCACAGCCTCGGGATGGGACCTCTGGCGCCCGTCCCAGATCAGCACCAGCCCCCTAGCACCCCCAGAGAGAGACCGGTAGGCAGGCAGGTGGGGGCTCCATCCAGCCCCTGGTCCACAGGTGCCCGGGCCACCGTGGGGCTGGTGGGCCCTGTGGGCGGGCAGAGGTGGAAGGACAGGAGCCAGAGCCGGCCCTTCCGCCTCTCTTTCCTCCTTCCTCCTCCCTCCTCCCTACCTCTCCTCCCTCTGCTTCCCTGTCCTCCCTGGAGCCTCGGACCCAGCCTCCTGCCCACCACCCTCCTCTGTCCCTCAGGAACCTCAGCTCGGCCGATGCCGGCCGGCAGACCATGCGCAACTACACGGGGCTCATCGACGCCCTCATGGCCTACGTCCAGAACTGCGTGGCCGCCAGCCGCTGCGACGACAAGGTGAGGGCGCGGCCCGGGGCACCCCATCGGGAGGGACAGCGGGGCCTCCGGACAGGACCTGTGCCGGGCTGCTCAGCCTGGCCCCATTGGGCATCTTGCTTTATCTGTCTGTCTGCCTGTCTGTCTACCTACCTTCCTACCTACCTACCTACTACCTACCTACGTATCTACTTATCATCTATCTGTCTATCTACTTATCTATCTATCTACTTATCTATCTACTTATCTATCTATCTACTTATCTATCTATCTACTTATCTATCTATCTATCTACTTATCTATCTATCTACTTATCTACCTATCTATCTACGTATCTATCTACTTATCTATCTATCTACTTATCTATCTATCTACTTATCTATCTATCTACTTATCTATCTATCTACTTATCTATCTATCTACTTATCTATCTATCTACTTATCTATCTATCTACTTATCTATCTATCTATCTACTTATCTATCTACTTATCTATCTATCTACTTATCTATCTATCTACTTATCTATCTATCTACTTATCTATCTATCTATCTACTTATCTATCTATCTACTTATCTATCTATCTACTTATCTATCTACTTATCTATCTATCTATCTACTTATCTATCTATCTACTTATCTATCTATCTACTTATCTATCTATCATCTACCTGTCTACCTATCTCTCTCTCTATATATATGTGTGTGTGTGTGTGTGTGTGTGTGTGTGTGTGTGTGTGTAATTGATTCCAGAGAGGAAGGGAGAGGGAGAGGGAGAGAAACATCAGTGCCGAGAAAGAATCATAGATCCTCACGCCCCCTCTGGGGATCGAGCCCACAACCCGGGCGTGTGCCCTGACTGGGAATCGAACCCTGACCTCCTGGTTCCTAGACCGGCCGGGCTTAGTGGCTTTTGAACCCACAGATGTCAGGACTGCTCCCGTAGCCCTTCCGACCCCAGCACGTTGGCCAGAGCAGCAGACACAGGCCTCTGTCTGCTGTCCTACTGGGGACTGGCCCCCTCGTAGGTCCCTGCCCTGTGCGACCTTCCCAATAGCCCGGGGCAGGTGACCTCAGCGCCGTGTGCAGCCGGGAGACGAGGCGCCGAGAGGCAGAGCCGGTCGCTCAGCGCACACCGGCGGGGACTGAGGGCACCGGGATCAAGCCCGGGTTCGGGAAGGGCCAGAGGGGTCTTGGCTGTGTGTGTGGGGGGGAGGTGCCCGTGCTGGGGCTGAGCAGCCAGAGGGGGGACCGGCGGCACCCACCGATCAGGCTCGTGCCCTCTCACCCCCAGTCCGTGGAGAACTGCATGTGCGTCCTGCACAACCTCTCCTACCGCCTGGACGCCGAGGTGCCCACCCGCTACCGCCAGCTGGAGCACAACGCCCGCAACTCCTACACCGAGAAGTCCTCCACCGGCTGCTTCAGCAACAAGAGCGACAAGATGATGGTGAGCGGCCTGGCCCCCCGACCCCCACCTCCGCCCTCACCCCCCCAGGCCCCAGCCTCCCCCCAGGCCTGGCCTCCCGCCCCCTACCCCCACCCTCACCCCTCCAGACCCGGGCCCCTCCTATTCCCCCACCCCTATCCTCACCCCCACCCCACCCTCACCCCCCAGACCCGGGCCCCTCCTGTCCCCCATCTCTGCCCCTACCCCCCAGGCCCCTCCTGTCCCCCCCACCTCCACCCCTAACCCCCAGGCCTGGCCTCCTGTCTCCACGACCCCCACCCTCACCCCCACCCCTCAGACCCAGACCCTCCTGTCCCTCACCCCCACCCTCCAGACCCAGGCGCCTCCTGTTCCCCCACCCCCATCCTCACCCCCACCCCATCCTCACCCCCCAGACCCAGGCCCCAGGCCTGGCCTCCCCGCTCTGTATCCCCTGCTGCCCTCTAGGACTGGGCAGGGGCCATCTCACAGTCTCCCCATCGTCCCTTAGCACTGAGATTCGGGGTGACAAGGCTCTAACCCCTCTCTGGCCTGGTCCCCGATGCCTCAGGGTCTCCTGTGTTCTCCAGAAGGTGCCGGGCCCCTGAGGGCAGGTTTACTCTTGGGGGCAGCACTGTGGGCCCCGGCCCGGCCCGGCCACCTGCCCCGGGAGCCACCCTCACTCACTGCAGCGTGGCCCGAGCCCCCACAGCCGCCAGCACGCAGCCCGCTGTGGCCAGGGGCTGCTCACTGCCCGAGAGAGAGACCGGGTGCTTTCTGTCCTCAGACCTGACCCGGGGACCACAGCAGGGCCCTCGCTGTTTTCACATTTTTAAAAAAAATTATTTCAGCTGAAACCGGTTGGGCTCAGTGGATAGAGCATCGGCCTGTGGACTGAAGGGTCCTGGGTTCGATTCCGGTCAAGGGCATGTATCCTGGTTGCGGGCACAGCCCCATTGGGGGTGCGTGCAGGAGGCAGCTGATACATGTTTCTCTCTCATCGATGTTTCTGACTCTCTTTCCCTCTCCCTTCCTTTCTGTAAGAAATCAATTAAATATATTTTAAATTTTTATTTCAGAGAGGAAGGGAGAGGGAAAGACAGAGACATCCATGATGAGAGAGAATCATGGACCGGCTGCCTCCTGCACGCCCCACACTGGGGATGGAACCCCCAACCAGGCCTGTGCCCTGACCGGGAATCGAACCCTGACCTCCTGGTTCCTAGGTCGACGCTCAACCCCTGAGCCATACTGACCGGGCCTCCCTCTTTCTTGTGGCCCCAGTGGGGGAGGGAACTGGGCCCTGAGGCAGGATGGGAACGGAGCGGGGGGGGGGGGGGGGCCTGCGCGGTGAGGAGCAGTGTGCCTGGGCTCGGAGGCGCCTGCTGACCTGCCCTGTCCCCAGAACAACAACTACGACTGCCCCCTCCCTGAGGAGGAGACCAGTCCCAAGGGCAGCAGCTGGCTGTACCACTCGGACGCCATCCGCACCTACCTGAGCCTCATGGGCAAGAGCAAGAAGGACGCCACCCTGGAGGCCTGCGCAGGGGCCCTGCAGAACCTGACGGCCAGCAAGGGGCTGGTGAGGAGCCCCCCAACCCCTCCAAACCCCCACACACCCCCCCAAGCACCCCCACCTCCCGCACAACTCCCCACCTGGGCCTCAGCCCCTGCAGGCTGCTCCTCGCTTCCCCCTGCAGCCTGTTCTGAGTCCCTGCAGGAGGGAAGGGCCAGGCCTCTCTGTGGAGTCCCCCAGCCCCTCCTCCTCCTCAGCCCGGGGGCCCGGGGTGGGGCTCAGCCCGGCCTCACCGGGTCCTCTGTGCAGATGTCCAGCGGCATGAGCCAGCTCATCGGCCTCAAGGAGAAGGGGCTGCCCCAGATCGCGCGCCTGCTCCAGTCGGGCAACTCGGATGTGGTGCGCTCCGGCGCCTCGCTGCTCAGCAACATGTCCCGCCACCCGGCGCTGCACAGGGTGATGGGTGAGCACCGGCCCAGGCCGCCCTGCCCCCTCCCACAGCCCCCCCCCCCGCCAGGCTGCCCCTGCCCCCTCCCACAGCCCCCCCCCACAGCCAGGCTGCCCCCATCCCCTCCCACAGCCCCCCCACAGCCAGGCTGCCCCTGCCCCCTCCCACAGCCCCCCCCCAGCCAGGCTGCCCCCATCCACTCCCATAGCCCCCAACATCCAGGCCGCCCCGCCCCCTCCCACAGCCAGGTCACCTCCCACCCGCCTCCTGCGGGAGACACTGGGAGGGATGCTCAGAGGTGGGAAGGGCCCGGCACCTGGATGGACAGCAGGTGTGGGAGGTCCCACATGGGTCCCCAGCCCCCCTTGGGAGCTGGAACGGACCCCTAGGCCTCCTCCCTCCCTCAGTCCCCTGACCCCCAGCCCCCCTCTCCCTCAGTCCCCTGACCCCCAGGCCCCCTCTCCCTCAGTCCCCTGACCCCCAGGCCCCCTCTCCCTCGGTCCCCTGACCCCCAGCCCCCCTCTCCCTCGGTCCCCTGACCCCCAGCCCCCCTCTCCCTCGGTCTCCTGACCCCCAGGCCCCCTCTCCCTCGGTCCCCTGACCCCCAGGTCCCCTCTCCCTCGGTCCCCTGACCCCCAGCCCCCCTCTCCCTCGGTCCCCTGACCCCCAGGTCCCCTCTCCCTCGGTCCCCTGACCCCCAGGCCCCCTCTACCTCAGTCCCCTGACGCCCAGGCCCCCTCTCCCTCGGTCCCCTGACCCCCAGGCCCCCTCTCCCTCGGTCCCCTGACCCCCAGGCCCCCTCTCCCTCAGTCCCCTGACCCCCAGGCCCCCTCTCCCCTCGGTCCCCTGACCCCCAGGCCCCCTCTCCCTCAGTCCCCTGACCCCCAGCCCCCCTCTCCCTCAGTCCCCTGACCCCCAGCCCCCCTCTCCCTCGGTCCCCTGACCCCCAGCCCCCCTCTCCCTCGGTCCCCTGACCCCCAGCCCCCCTCTCCCTCAGTCCCCTGACCCCCAGCCCCCCTCTCCCTCGGTCCCCTGACCCCCAGGCCCCCTCTCCCTCGGTCCCCTGACCCCCAGGCCCCCTCTCCCTCGGTCCCCTGACCCCCAGGCCCCCTCTCCCTCAGTCCCCTGACCCCCAGGCCCCCTCTCCCTCGGTCCCCTGACCCCCAGGCCCCCTCTCCCTCGGTCCCCTGACCCCCAGCCCCCCTCTCCCTCAGTCCCCTGACCCCCAGCCCCCCTCTCCCTCGGTCCCCTGACCCCCAGGCCCCCTCTCCCTCGGTCCCCTGACCCCTGCCCGCCCCCCCCCCTTCTCTCCCAGGGAACCAGGTGTTCCCGGAGGTGACCCGGCTGCTGACCAGCCACACGGGCAACACCAGCAACTCAGAGGACATCCTGTCCTCAGCCTGCTACACCGTGCGCAACCTGATGGCCTCGCAGCCCCACATGGCCAAGCAGTTCTTCTCCAGCAGCATGCTCAACAACCTGCTCAACCTGTGCCGCAGCAGGTGCGCGGGAGCCCGACCCCCGACCCCTGACCCCCGACCCGACCATCGACCCTGACTCCTGACCCCCGACCTCAACCCTGCTCTCCGCCCCCAGCTCCCCAGCCTCGGAGCTCAGGGTCCAACCGCCAGGCCCCAGGGCAGCCAGGGTCACCTGGGGTCACTGCATCCTCTGAGGGTCAGGCCAGCAGGAGGCAGGGGGCTGAGCAGGAGCCTTCTTCCCCCACCCCCCAAATAGATTTTTATTGATTTCCGAGAGGAATGAGAGGGAGGGAGAGAGAGAAACAGCAATGAGAGAGAATCATGGACCGGCTGCCTCCTGCACGCCCCGCACTGGGGATGGAGCCCCCAACCCAGGCCTGTGCCCCGACCGGGAATCGAACCCTGACCTCCTGGTTCCTAGGTCCACGCTCAGCCCCTGAGCCCTGCCGGCCGGCCGGGCTGTGCGGGGGCTTCATTCTCTCTCCTCCCAGGACCAGGGCCGGGGTGGGGGCCCGAATCGGGGGCATGGGGAGAGCCCTGGGCGCCTCCAGGAGGCAGGGGCGGGGGACGGAGTGACAGCTGGACACTGAAGGCAGCTCTTCTCTGGTGCTCCCTGAGATGGGCCCCCTGTGTCTCCAAGACCCGGAGGTGAGGGTGGGAGGGAGGGGGCCTGACCTCGTGTCCCCCAGAGCCTCACCCACAATGCACTCCACCCCTCTCGCAGCACCTCCCCCAAAGCTGCCGAGGCCGCCCGGCTGCTGCTGTCTGACATGTGGTCCAGCAAGGAGCTGCAGAACTTCCTCCGGCAGGTAAGGCCCCGCTGGCTGAGTGTCCCCCGAAACCCTGGGCCGATGGCCGGAGCCGCCAGTGACGTTATGGCCGAGAGTGGACCCCGTCCTGCCGTTCAGTTCGGAGAAAAGGGAGCTGGAGGATGGTGGGGTGACTCCCGTGTGAAGACAGGGGGTTTGGGCATCACTGCGGAGCCTGAGAGAGTGGGTGGAGCAGAGTGGGGCCAGGAGGGGTCCAGGAGATGAGACAGGATTTCGGGGGGGACTCAGAGGCCCAAGAGAGTGAGTGGAGCAGGGCGGGGGCAGAGGGGGTCCAAGGGGTGAGATGGGAGTTCAGGGGGTCTCAGAGGCTAAGGGAGTGGGTGGAGCAGGGCGGGGGGCAGGGGGATCCAGAGGATGAGATGGGAGTGCGGGGGGGGGGGGGGGGGTCTCAGAGGCCCGAGAGCCTCCGGACGGGCAGGGGAGGAGGCAGCGAGCAGGCCTTCAGGGGCGCAGAGCCGGGACCCACGCCCGCTGTCTCTCCTGCAGCAAGGGTTCGACAGGAACATGCTGGGGGCCTTAGGCGGCGCCAACAGCCTCCGGAACTTCACCTCCCGGTTCTGAGGGGGCAGCCGAGCAGGCCCGGCTCGCAGGTGAGGCTCAGCCCTGCCCCCGGGTGGGGGGGGGGGACCCTCGCAGGCCTTGGCCAGTCTCAGGGCTAGGGGCGGCCCAAACTTTCTGGGAACACAGAGTCCTCACCGGGGTGCCCCTGCCCTCACCAGCTGCACCACCCCCCCCCCTTTGCAGAAACGACAGGACCCGGGGAGGAGACTCGGGCGGCGGAGGGTGTTCTGCCCGCCTGTGCAGTATTCGGACCCGGTCAAGCCGCCGAGCGCGACACCTGGAAACTCGACCGACGGAGAGATTTCCAGATTCTTTTTTCCCCTTGGCGTGGGGGCTGGGGCTGGGGGGGGGGGGTCTTTCTTGAGTTAAGTGAGCTTTTTCCGATGTCCATACATCTTTTGCTGAGAAATGGTGTGTGTGTGTGTGTGTGTGTGTTTGTTTGTATGTGTGTGTGTGTGTGTGTGTCTCTGGGCTTGGCCTCGAACCGCAGGCACCAGGCAGCTGTCGATGCGGCTCAGAGGCCAGGAGGAGGCTGTCCTGTTGCTTACCCCGTGCTTTGTGGGTGCTGCCCCCACCCCCCGGGATCTCCCTAGGAACTCTCCAGGGGCAGCCCTCCCCACCTCCTCTGGAGACAGCTTGGCAGGAAGGAGGTGGGCTGGGTGCTGAGGTCTGGGGGTCTCATGGGGCCGTCTGGCTGCAGAGCCACGGACTGGGGCTGGGCTGGGGCGGGGCGGGGCGGGGCCCGGGACGCAGGCAAGGATAGCCACCCCTGGTTTTCTCTGTGGGGTCTCTCCTAAGGGAGTGGGGTCCAGGGAGAGGGGGTCTGGAGTCGGTGGGCTCAGCCTAGGAGTGTCATTCTCGTCTCTGGGGACACGGGGGGCTGGGCGGACGAGGGAATGACGGGCTGTTTGCCCTTCAGCTGCCCTGTGGGGAGGGGCCAGGCTGGGCCGGGACAGGGGTCATTCGGATACTCCCAGCAGGGTGCATCCCACCACGCCTGTGTGCCTGGGAGACTCAAGTGAGGAAGGGTGTGGGGTTTGGGACACAGGGAGAAAGGGAGGAACAGACCAGCAAAGGGACCGTCCCCTCAGGCCACGGCAAGCCCGCGCCTCAGCCCCCCTGGGCCCCAGCCGGCCTGACTCCACTCCAACGGGACAGAGAGAGGCCCGACCGGGGCGCCTGACACCCCAAGACCCCACTTCACATGCATTTCAGATGGGAAGCCGCAGGGCCTCCTGCGAAAGCACTGGCTGTACATAGGCCTCAGGGTGCTGTGGTTGGAGCCTCGGTATCCCAGCCCCTGTCCCCCCACCACCACCTCCTGCCCCTCGCTGGCCTTGGGGTCTCAGGCAGGACGTCCCCCGGGGGCCCATGTCCTCTGGACCTAATCCTAGGAGCCTGGCACAGAGGTGGGACGGCTGGGGTGGCAGCAGCCAGGCGGTGGGAGGGGCAGGGGTGCTGGGAGCCGTCCGTCCATCCGTCTGACCCCTCATCCCCTGCTCTGTGGTGTGAGAGCTGGGAGCTGGCCAGGCTGGGCCCCGTGCGCCTGTGTGATGCGCTGTGTGTTCGCTCTTTTTGGAATCAATAAATCGCTGGCATTTCTGTGAACTTTCCAAGCAGTGGATTATTTGGGGGTGCCGCCGAGGAGCCTTCCGGGGGTCCCCCTCCCCTCTTCCTGACCCCCGAGACAGGCAGGACTTGAGAATGACCCTGCAGGGACAGGGGCACTGGAGGGGTTTTCTCTCTTTTCCACGTCCAGCATGGAACGAAGAGTGGGTCCAGGTACTGAGCAGAGGAGCTGGGGATTGAGAAACAAAAGAGCTGAAACCGGTGTGGCTCAGTGGACAGAGCGTCAGCCTGTGGACTGAAGGGTCCAAGTTCGATTACGGTCAAGGGCATGTGCGCTGGCTGCGGGCACATCCCCAGTGGGGGGGGGGGGGGGTGCCGGAGGCAGCTGATCGGTGTTTCTCTCTCATCGATGTTTCTAACTATCCCTCTCCCTTCCTGTCTGTGAAAAATCAATAAAATATATTTTTTAAAAAAGAAATAAAATAATGGAGGACACAGAAATAGAAATAAACCTGGGGCTGGTTGGAATCTCTGTTCTCTCTGAGGGAGAGACAGGAATCCCAACCCAAACGCAGTGCATTTATTTATACCAAAACACAAAGGGGCTTCACCTGAAAAGACTTAAGATCAAAGGCGCTTAAGTGGGCCCAGGCCCTACTCATTCCCTCATTCTCGGGGCTCGGCCGAATCTACATTTCAAGGCCCTCCCCCACACACACCTGGAGCAAGTCAAGAGTCAGTACTGATGAAGAATCCAGCCTTCTTGGTGGGTGCGTTTCCAAGACGCGGCTCTGCCTGGCGCCTCGGATTCACTGACCCTGATCTAGAGAATGCTCAGGTGTCTTCCCTGGGGGCCCACTGCAGGATGCCACCAGCCACACACCTGCTCCGTGTCTGGGGTCCACAGGTCCCCCAGGAGGCTGGTCTTACCCCAACTTTCCAGACGAGGGGGCCCAGGGAGGGAGCAGGGCACCCTCGGGAAAAGAAGCTTCCGGGGTAGCAGGCACCCCAGTTCCTAAATGAGGACACAGGGACCTAGAGACAGAAGGTGACCTGCCCAGTCCTGGCCAGTGGGGCTCCCTGGACGGAGCGTGGGCCTGCAGACCCAAAGGCCCCGGTCCGAATACCAACCAGGGTGCCTGCCCAGGTTTCCCTGCTCCATCAGAAGGGGGCGTGCAGGAGGCAGCCAATCCATGGTTCTCTCTCATCAGGGACATTTCTCTCTCTCCCTCTCCCTTCCTCTCTGAAATCAATAAAAGTATATTTAATTCAAAAAAAAAGAAAGAAAAAGAAAAAAAGTGCTGAGGAGCTCCCACTTTTCTGCAGGGAGAATTCTTAGCGGTCGCCCCGCCCCAGGATGGCCCCGCCCCCTCGCGGCCCCCTCTCCTCCCGGGTTCACGCACACCCAGCGCCCCGCCCGAGCCCGAGAGCAGCGTGTCCCCGGATGAGACCTGCCCGTCTGAGCCCGGGTCCTGCCCCGCCCCGTCCATCCGGAGGCCCCCTCCCCGGACCGGGGCGCTCACCCCCGCGGAGGCCCAGACCCGCCTGATGTCCTGCTCCCGCCGGGGAGACAGGGGGATCCCACGGGCTGAGCTGCGCGCAGGGGACTCGGGTGGAGAAGCCGGGAGTCCCGCGTGGACCTGACCTGAGATGCTCCCGGTCGTCCCCCCTCTCGCCGGCAGGGTCCAAGGCCCCCTCTCCCCCCCTCCCCCGCACCCTGTCCAAGACCTGCCCCCTGACCTGGTCCAAGTCCACTACCCCCTACACTCCCCCCACCCCATCCAAGACCACCCATCCTGTCCAAGACCCACCCCCCAACTCCATCCAGGACCCCCCATTCCTCCCCACACCTGGTCCAAGACCTGCCCACCGAAGGGGTTGCCCTGCTCCTCTGTGCTCTCAGCGAGTGGGGAAAGGGGGCCGGGTCTGTGGATGAACAGGGCGAGGGGGAGGGGAAAGGGGAATCGAACCCGGGACTCGCGGGGCCAAGGCTCTATCCGCTGAGCCAAACCAGCGAGGGCTCAATGTCTTTTATAAAATGTGCTTTTCCTCGTTTCGGTCAGACACCCCACTTAATCGGGTAGAAAGTGTATCCAGCAAATTAAAAACAAACCTGCACTAGGACCTCAGGGGTCACCCCCCTCCCTCGGCCTCGGTTTACTTGTGTGAGAAATGGGTTATAGCTGCAGGCCCGACCGGGCTGTAGTTAGGAGAATGTGTGTAAGGTACTCGGCGCAGCGCCGGCGCACAGTAGGGCAGGGGCACACAGTAGGGCTAGCTGGTGGCAGATATGAGGCCGGAGGGGGGTCCCTGGGTCAAGTTCAGGGGCAACCAGGTGACCTCCTGCCTCCTGCGTCCCCCGTGGCCGGCCCCTCTGGGGAACTGGCAGGGGAGGGATGGGTGGGGACAGGACAGGGGCGAGGCCGCTTACACTCAACAGGTCTCTCTGATCCCCATCAGTCAGTACAGCTGCGGCAGCGGCGTCAGCAAAATCTCAGCCCAGAGCCGCCCAGGGACCGCACCCCCTCCCACCGCCCTCCATCCTGAAAAGCAGCCCTAGCCCTCCCTGCCCCCCCCAACCCCCTCCCTCCTCACCTCCTTCAGCTCTGCACTGCCCGGGCCTGATTTACCGAGGGAAGCTGCTTTGGGATTAGAGTGTGGGGAAGGTGTGACTGGTGTGGCCAGGGCCTAGCAGAGGGCCACGGGCTGGATGCCCAGGGGTGCCCGCCCCGTGTGGAGACAGCCCGCCCCGTGGCCAGCAGTGTGCACCCCACAGTGGCTGGGCTTGGGCAGGGGCGAGGGGGAGCCAGTGGGCGGACAGGGACAGGAGGGAGAGAGGGCGGGCGGGGCACCCAGACCTGGTTTCTAGAGGGTGTTGCCCATGGAGCCCTCAGGGGGCCCCCCAAAGACTTCTTGGGAGATGGGGGACTCGAGCAGCCCTGGGGGACGGCAGAGGTAGGATTCCAGGGAGGGAAGAAGGGGTGTTCTGGGTTAAGGGACAACAGGGACACAGACTCCATGGCTTGCCCTGCCCTCCAGCCAGCCCCCACCCAGCCTGGGACCGTCCCTGAGTGAGGACACCCCAACCCCCGCCCCCGGAGTGACCTACCTGCCCGCCCTCTCCAGAAACCGGCTATGGAGTCAGGGGTGGGGCCTGCCCAGAGTGGGTGCTGCCACCTCCGTCCTGCCCTGGCACAGACGAGGCAGCCATGGGTGGGGACGTGACTTTCTCCTCCTCACTCTCTGGACCCCTTTTCCTCAGAGGCCTCCATCTCCCCTGGGACTGGGCCCGGTACCTGGCCAGGTGAGGGAGGTCCTCCTGTCACCCAACCCCCTCCTGCCAGGTGAGACAGGAGAAGTGACAAGTGACGGATGCCCTAGCCCAGCGGTCCGCAAACTCACCCGTCTACAGAGCCCAATACCAACAGGACAACGATTGACATTTCTTTGGAGAGCCACACTGTTTAAACGTAAACTTCTTCTAACGCCACTTCTTCAACACAGACTCGCCCGGGCCGTGGTGTTTTGTGGAAGAACCCACTCGGGGGAGGGGGGCGGGCAAAGAGCCGCATGTGGCTCGAGAGCCCCAGTTTGCCTAGCCAGCTTGGTTCAGTGGACAGAGCGTCGGCCTGTAGACGGAAGGGTCTCGGGTTCTATTCTGGCCAAGGGCATGTACCTTGGTTGCAGGCACATCCCCAGCAGTGTGCAGGAGGCAGCTGATGGATGTTTCTCTCTCATCGATATTTCTAACTCTCTATCCCTCTCCCTTCATCTCTGTAAAAAATCAATTAAAAATATGTATTTATGATAGAAAAGTTTTAGATTTTTTTAAAAGTTAAAAAAATAAAAAATCTGCAGGAAGCCAATCATTGTTTTAATGACGGAGAGCTGTGGACAGGGAATCCGGAGGGCTGGTCCACCTTGATTGCTCTGAGGGGTCGGGGCTGGTTACTGGGATGATGGTGATTGAAGCAGCCCCACCTGTTAGTCCTACGTAGATTCACTGATTGGCTTTTATTGGTTTCCTGCCTGGGGGAGACAGGTGTATCTTATGCTCTTAATCTTAATAAAAGGGACGGTAAAGCCGGAGTGAGCAGTAGTCCTCCCACTAGAGTTGGGCCCCCATTTCCCAAATCAATGTTTTACCAAGTCTCTCTTCATTTGTGTGCGGCCTTCTCCAGAACCCCCAACCCTGAACTGAAACCCTGAATCACGCACGACGTGAAAGGGAAAATATTCTCGGTGAGGACAAACAAAAAACACATCTATATGTATACAAGCCTAATATGCAAATCGTCCCCTAGGGACTGAGGGAGTCCTGGAGTTTAATTGCTCGCTATGATGTGTGCTGACCACCAGGGGGAGGCGAGGAACGTAGGAAGGCCCTGGGCGGCAGCTGGAAGCCGGCAGCTAGAAGCCGGGGAAAGGAGGCCCTGGCAGCATGAAGGTCCTGACGGGCCCTAATCACCAGCCAGGCCCGGGGACCCTGCTGT
This sequence comes from Antrozous pallidus, assembly GCA_027563665.1. Taxonomy (NCBI): domain Eukaryota; kingdom Metazoa; phylum Chordata; class Mammalia; order Chiroptera; family Vespertilionidae; genus Antrozous; species Antrozous pallidus. Next base: position 874,354 of record CM050529.1, on the reverse strand, counting down.
GCATGAATTTCGTGCATGGGGCCTCTAGTGAACGAAATAAAAGGAAAGAAAGCGACAGCGATGCCATTGGGTGTGCAGTGGCTTTATTCCAGGCGTGGTGTGGGCATGTGGGTTGCAGCTGTGAGTGGCCGTGGCTAGCTGGGCCCCCCAGAAATTCAGGCAGGACCTGCTCCCCAGCCCGCCCCCTGATGCCAGGAGGGCCCAGGAGCTGGGGGCCTGCAGGGGGGGCAAGACACAGCCAGGAGCAGATCTGTGCCTTCACTTCCAGCGTCCGGTGACCTTGGCCTTCCCCCGGGTCTTGGACCTGAGGGAGAAGTAGGACCCAGTCGGAGGGGCCGCAGGCAGGGCAGGAGGTCTCCCCAGGATGGTGGGTGCTGAGGTGGGAGGGACAGCCTGGATGGGCAGTGGCCAAGGGTGAGGGGACAGGGTGGCCCGGAGGCCAGAAGAGGAGGCCTGGGCACTGGAGGGGGCCACCAGGCCAGGGACGAGAGGGAGGAGGCGGGGCAAGGCAAGGGAGGAGGCGGGGCAAGGGGAGGGAGGAGGCGGGGCAAGGGGAGAGAGGCCGCACCCCCAGAGACTCACACTTTCTGGTTGTCATTGATTCTGTTGCGCAGCACATTGATCTGCAGGAAACGGGAGAAGCAGAGTCACGTGGGAGCTCATGTGGCTCAAGTCCCAGGTGGCTTGGGAGTGAGGATGGGGTAGGAGGGGGGAGAGAAGGGGGTCCCAGCCCGACCAGGGGCAGCCGGGCTGGGGTTGGGGGCGCAGCGGGCAGGCTCACTTCGTATTTCTGTTGCTTGAACTTCTCCTGCAGGTCGAACTTCTCAGCCTCCAGGTTGTAGATGCATTGCCACAGCTCCTTGGCCTTTTCCCTGCACGGGGCCAGAGTGGGGGTTCGGGTGATGGGGGGGCGGGTCTGAGAACAATATGGACCGGCCCCTCTCTGCCTTCACCCTCATCCTGACTCCGCCCCCAGGGCCTCAGACTGCCCACCTGCCCACCCAGAGAGCAGGTACCCCATGCTTAGGATTGTGGCTGCCAAGACCAGGGTCTAAGGACACGGAGGAGAGGGATACGCCCTCTATCCTTAGGGAGCATCTAGTTCGACCCCCTCCCCACCACCTGAGTGCAGAGGGCAAGGTGAGCCCCCGACAGGTGAGCTGCTGTTCCACCCCCAAAGCCAGGCAAGGAGCTGGCTGCACCCGCTGATGGAGAATGTGTGGGGCGGCAGCGACCCCTCGTGGCAGCGGCAGGAAGCGCCCTTAACGGCGCCCTCGCGATGCGCATGCGCGCGGCCTCAGCATCCTTGGTCCCCACCTGAGCTGGTCTTCATTCAGGTGGTCGATGGCCAGCACCTTCCTCCTCTCGGCCAGGATCTTCTTCTTCTTCTCCCGCTCCGTCTGCCTCTTCCCGCTTCTCTTCTCCGTCTGGACGGGGTGGCAAGCCGGGGCCGGGGCGTTCGATAGAGGACACCGCTCCCCCTAGTTTCCCAGCGCCCCCTTCTTCCCCCCAAACCCAGAGGGGGACCCACTGCCTATCCTCTTCCCACAACACCCAGCCTATCTCTACTCCGGATTCCCCCGGGAAAAGGGTCATTTGGGCCGTCTTCCTTGGCCGCCCTCCGCCAAGTCCCATCGCCACGACCCTCCCCTTCCTCTAGGAAGCCCCCAAAACGGAGAGGAGGATGTGTACCCACCTGCGCCTGCTAAACCAGGGAACCATGGCAGACAGAGCCAGAGAGAAAGGCGGAGGAGATGGGACAGAGACAGAGGGAGGCAGACAGGAGGCGGAAGGCGGAGGACCGGGCGGAGAAAGAGGGGGGACAAGGAGAAGATGACTCAGACGCGCTCCCTGGGGGTGACCTCGGTCACCGGGATGGAGGGGTGGGGGGAGGGCAGGGATGGCCTGAGAGCCAGAGTTTGGCTGAGTGGTCACCAGCGGGCCTGGTTCTGAGCTGCGGTTCTGAGAACCTCTGTTGGACCAGCAGGCGAGGGGCATGGGAGTCGGGAATGGAGGGTGAGCCTCCAGGAAGGAGCCACCTCCCCAGGGTGGGCCCCCTTGACCTCAGACCATGTTCGTCCCATTTTACAGATGGGGAAACTGAGGCCCCGCACAGCTGTCTCCAACCAGAGTCTCCACCTGGAGCTCTGGGTCTGGGTGCGGGGCTCTGCCCGCTGGGTCCGGCCTGCGTGGGCCGGGGAATTGGGGGATGGGAGGAAGAGGAGGCTCCGGGGCAGAGAGCCAGGCAGCACGCTATCCCAGTCTCCCCCACAGCCCCGATCCCAGCGAGCCCCTCCTAGAGAAGCCACCACCTGAGGGCGCTGGAGGGCTGGAATGATGGAGTGAGGAGGCTGCAGGCTCACTCACAGCAGCTGGGAAGTTCCCCCGGGATCCCTGGTCCCTCAGGATCCCTCAGCCCCCAGGACCACCGCTGTGCCGCCCACCTTTGTGCTGCCCCGCGCACCTTCTGGATGCCCCGCCCACCTTCTGGATGCCCTGCCCACCTCTGGATGCCCCGCCCACCTTCAAGCTGCCCCTCCTACCTCCTGGATGCCCCGCCCATCTCCTGGATGTGCCGTCCCGCCCACTTTCTGAGCACGTTGCCCCGCCCACTTTCTGAGCACGTTGCCCCACCCACTCTCTGAATGCCCCGCCCACCTTCTGGATGCCCTGCCCACCTTCTAGATGCCCCGCCTACTTTATGGATGCCCCGCCCATCTCCTGGACACCCCGCCCATCTCCTGGATGCCCTGCCCACCTCCTGGGTACGTTGCCTCGCCCCTTCTGGATGTGCCGCCCCGCCCACCTATCGGACGCCCCGCCCACCTTCTGGATGTAGCCCCCGAAGTGCATCATGTTGGACAGGGCCTTCTTCTTTCGGGCCTCGTCCTCTGCGCGCCGGCGGCTCTCCTCCTCCTCCCGCCGGGCTCGCTCCTCCTGGTGGGGGATGGGGGTGGGGGAGGCGGCAGTTAGGGGGGGCTGGGCCCCGGTTCCGGCCTTCCCGATGCATGACCTGTGCTTTCTCTCCAGGAGCCAGAGGGTCCCCCCAGGGCCTGGCCGGCGGGGGTGGGGAGAGCTTGGGTGGGTGGGTGAGTGAATGAATGAATGAGGCCCCATCGCTCCAGGGCGCAAGAGCTGGAGGGGTGTCTCCGGGCGCAGGAGCTGGAGAGGGTGTCTCCCCGCCCTTCACTCACCGCCAGGCGGTTCTGCCTCTCCTTCTCCCGCTCGCTTCGGATGCGCTGCTGCTCCGCCCGCTCCGCCCTCCGCTTCTCCTAGGGAGAGAGACCGAACCACCCCGTGTGCACTTGGGGAGAGGGGGCGGGGCATCCAGGAGGTGGGAGGGGCATCCAGGAGGTGGGCGGGGCGACAGGTCCAGAGGGGAGGTAGCACAGGAGCCCACAGGGTTGCCCCCAGGAGCCCGGGTCTCAGCCAGCCCAGGGACACCTGGCCAGGAGGGCAGCACTCAACCACGTCCCGCCTTCAGAAGGGGGGCCGCACCCCACAGAGGACCCCAGAGAGGCACCCAGCGGGGACTGGCCTGCATGGTTGGAAACCGACAGGCAGGTCTCCCTCTCTCCTGAGTGAGACCCCGCCCCGCCCTGGCCCCGGCTCTGTGCTCAGGTGCAAGGCCAGGTCCCAGGTTCCGGCCACAGCAGCTGGTGGGTGCAGAGGAAACACAAGCAGCCGACCCACATGGCTCGGGGGTGGAGCGTCCACCTATGAACCACGAGGTCCCGGGTTCGATTCCCGGTCAGGGCACAGGCCCGGGTTGCGGGCTCCATCCCCAGTGTGGGGCGTGCAGGAGGCAGCCCGTCCATGATTCTCTCTCATTATGGATGCTTCTCTCTCTCTTCCTCTCCTTTCCTCTCTGAAATCAATGATAAAAAATTAAACAAAAAATGTTTAAATAGCCAAAACCAGTTTGGCTCAGTGGATACAGCATCGGCCAGTGAACTCAAGGGTCCCGGGTTCGATTCCAGACATCCCCAGTAGGAGTTGTGCAGGAGGCAGCTGATCGATGTTTCTCTCTCATCAATGTTTCTGACTATCTCTCTCCCTTCCTCTCCGTAAAAAAATCAATAAAACATATTTTTTAAAAATAAAAAATAATTTAAAAAATGTTTTCAAATATCCCCACTCCACAGTGATGTAATGATGGAGGACTCCCAGCGTCACCACCCCTTCCCTCCCCTGCAGGGGACTCGTGCCCCCAACGGGAAGGAGGCAGGGCCAGGACAACGGGCACTGACCAGTCACCCCAAAACCGGGGCCCTGGCTGCCCTGGACTCCGGCCCCCAAGGTGTGAGTGTCCAGGCCGCCGGGAGAAGCCCGGGGCTCAGGAGGCCACGGTGGG
>CM050529.1:797500-862500 GCA_027563665.1 Antrozous pallidus | reverse complement strand
TGCTAATAAAAGGGTGACATGCTAGTTAGCCGGGAGACCTTCCGGAGACCTTCCGGACGTCCTTCTGGACAAAGCCATAGCGGTGGGGCTGAGGCAGAGGCAGTTGGGGTGATCAGCCCAGGAGGGGAGGGCAGTTGGGGTGATCAGCCCAGGAGGGGAGGGCAGTTGGGGTGATCAGCCCAGGAGGGGAGGGCAGTTGGGGTGATCAGGCCAGCAGGGGCAGAGCCAGTTGGGGGGCAAGCAGGCCGGTTGGGGGGCAGTTGGGGGTGAGCAGGCTGGCAAGGGGGGCCAATTGGGTGTGAGCAGGACGACAGTGGAGGGGGGCAGTTGGGGGCAAGCAGGCCGACAGGTGAGTGGTTGGGACCCAGCACGCCCCAGACTGAGAGCAGGACGTCCCAGATTGGAGAAGGCGCAGGCCAGGCTGAGGGACAGCCCCGCCGCCCGCCGAGCACAAATCCTGTGTTAAGACGACAGACCAAACGGGGCTGTGGCCGGACCTGGGCCCTGCCATCTGCTGCCGGAGGACGGGTCCGCTGTCCACGGTGCCCCTGAGCCCTGGCCCCTCGGCCCCCCGACCCTTTTTAAATATATTTTTATCGAATGTACGGAGGTGAGTGTGGCCCAGACTCTCCGATGGCCCAGGACCTCCCGGCTCCCAGGGCCACGATGCTGGGGACTGGGTTTGGGAGAGTGTGTGCGGGGGGGGGGGGGGGGCAAAGCATGTGACCCCCTTCGTGTGAGGAAGGGGGGCGGCTAAGAAAGCAATGATTGAACACACCCCTCCCGCCAAAATACTCCACACACACCCTTCCCCCCACATAACGCACACCACACACACACACCACATACACACCACACACACACCACACACACACACTCACACCCGGTGCAGACGCCCCGTAAGGAAGCAGAGCCTCCAGAAAGGGGTCGATGGAGAAGGCACTCAGTCAGACACGGGGAGGGAACGAGTTTATCCATCTTTCCTGAGAAGGGGGGCACGGAGGACAAGCCCCTGCAGGGTGAGGCGGGCGAGGCAGCGGGAGTGTCAGGGCTGCAGGAGGGACTCAGCGAGGGGGCCCGGGGAGGGGGGCCGAGCTGGGGCGGATGGACGGATGGACGGACGGGGGCCTGGGCCTGCAGCAGCTGGAGCCGGAGCCGCGCGTGGGCAGGACACACAGGCCAGGGGTGGACGTGGTCCGGGCACAGCTGTGCCCGCAGGGGGAAGAGACGGAGCCTGGGCACCCGCCGGGGCTGCCTGGGAAGCAGCTGCCGGAGCCCCGGTCCGGAGGCAGAAAGGGGTCAGGGCAACGGGGAGGAGAGGGCGCAGCTGCAGAGGCAGGGCCTGGCGCGAGGGAGGCGGGACTTGCTGCTGCCTGTGGCCGCTCATACCTGCGGACAGACACTGTCAGAGCCAGGATCTAGGCTGGGGGGGAGGGGTGAGCACAGAGAGGCAGGCCTCTGCTCAAGCCCCTCACCCACCCCCACCCCTACCCCCACCCCCTCACCCACACCCACTCCCACCCCCTCACCCACCCCCACCCCCACCCACACCCTCACCCACCCCACCCTTTCACCCTCACCCACACCCACATCCACACCCACACCCACATACCCCCAGGCCCAGCCCCCTAGTCTGTGGGGTGAAAGGGGGCACAGCTCACAGGGCTAAGGGGGCACAGCTCACAGGGCTAAGGGGGCGGAGCTCTCAGGGCTAAGGGGGCGGAGCTCTCAGGGCTAAGGGGGCGGGGCTCACAGAGCTAAGGGGGCGGAGCTCACAGGGCTAAGGGGGCGGAGCTCTCAGGGCTAAGGGGGCGGGGCTCACAGAGCTAAGGGGGCGGAGCTCTCAGGGCTAAGGGGGTACTGTCAGTTGGGTCTGGACCAGGGCTTGAGGTTGGGGCACCCCAGCCTGACAGCAGGACCAGGGGCATTCTGGGTACTCAGACTGGGCCACTGCAGGCCAGTTAGTGTGTGCGAACACGGGGTGTGCACAGGGCGGGTGCGGGGAGGGTGTGGGGCGTCCCCTCCCACCGCCCTCACCTCGGCGTCCAGGGTGGAGCTGGCTCTCTTCTCCCACAGGGTCCGCTTGGTGGCTGCAGCCTCTTTCTTAGCCTCCTGGTTGTGGGCACCGGGGAGGGGACGAGGGACTAAGAGGCTTGCAGGGGGGCTCGGGGCCTCAGCCCTTCCCCCTTCCAGCCCCGCCCCTTCTCTCTACTGCCCCCCAATCCCCCCCCCCCGACCCACGGGCGTCTTTCCAGCCCCACCATCCACTCCTGGAAAACCCCCTTCACACCTGGGGCCCCCTCACCCCTCATTCCACCACTCAAGGGCCCACGGTCAGGGGCCAGGCAGGGACCGTACCTGGGGGTCCAGGTCCCCCGACTCCTGGGTCCTGCTGATCCACAGGTTGAGCCGCGAGGTCACCACCCCCGAGAGCTTCAGGTTCTCCTGAAAGAGCGGCTCTGTCAGGGTGGGGGGAACACAGGACAGGGCCCCCCATGTCTCCCGGAACTGTCCCCCAATCCCCCCCCCACGGGAGCTGCAGGGACCGGGGCTCAGGACCCAAAAGGTGACTCAGGGCAACGGCAGCTTTGGCCAAAATGGACACACGCAGCCTAGCTGGGGGGCTCCGTGATGGAGCGTCGACCTATGAACCAGGAGGTCAGGGTTCGATTCCCGGTCGGGGCACAGGCCCAGGTTTCAGGCTTGATCCCCAGTGTGGGGCGTGCGGGAGGCAGCCGGTCCATGATGCTCTCTCATCACAGATGTTTCTCTCTCTCCCCCTCTCCCTTCCTCTCTGCCATCCATAAAAACATCTATTTTTTTAAATGGACATTTTAAAAATATATATTTTATTGGTTTTTTACAGAGAAGAAGGGAGAGGGAAAGTCAGAAACATCGATGAGAGAGAAACATCGACTAGCTGCGTCCTGCACACCCCCCACTGGGGACGTGCCCGCAACCAAGGTCCATGCCCTTGACCGGAATCGAACCCAGGACCCTTCAGTCCGCAGGCCGACACTCTACCCACGGAGCCGCACTGGTTTCGGCTCAAACGGACATTTGACAACAGGGTTTGGATCAGGGCCGGGGCCCAGGCTGTGGGTGTGGGGACCTCCATGCCCCCTCACCCTGCGGCTGGAGGTGGGGGGCTCTGCCCGGCTGGGGCCCTGGCCCGCCAGCTCCTTCTCGAACAGGTGGCGCTTGCTGGCTACGCCCACGGGCGCCACGAAGACCTCGGTGCGGGCGGAGCCGGGGGACTTGACGGACACTGACCGCTGGGAGGAGAAAGCACAGGCTGGGCCAGTAGGCAGCCAGGAGGGTGGGGGGGGCCCGCCCACACCCCCATCCTCACCCTCACCCTCGGAGGTCCCTCCCCCATCGCCCGCCCCCCCCCGCCCACCTGGATGGCCGTGTGGTATCTCTCCAGCTTCTCGCCCAGCTTGACCGGGAGCCTCACGCTGGCACTGTGGGGCAGGGCGACGGGTGAGATGACCCTCACCCGCCCTCGCCCGCCTCTCTGAGCAGCCCTCTCTGATCGCATCGGCCTCCCAGCCCCCCCGGGGTCCTGGGTGAGAATGTACCCCCTGTACTCCCCTCCCCATGTGCCCTGTGGCTCAGCAAACAGGCTGACCACCACTTGCCAGGAGGGCCAGTGCCTCTGGCCCCTGACCTGCGGGTGAGGGTGGATTCCGAGTTGTTGATCCGCGGGCTCATCTGGAAGGAGAGAGAGAAAGGCGCTGATGAGCGTGGGTGGCAGGGGGTCCCAGGGAGGCCACGGTCCCCTCACAGGAGGGGCCCCACTGTCAGACACTTCCTCCTCCTCCCACCGTCCACTGCTCAGCTCCGCACCAAACCTCCACGACAGACCCCCATCTTGTTCCAGGAGACACCTGCCCTCACCTGGCCAGTCTGGGGAAAGAGCCCCTCTCCTTTGGGCCCCTGTAGGTGTTTGGGGGGTTACCTGCTACCACCTGCTATCCTGTCTGCACCCCCATTACCCATGAGCCCTGTGGAGGCCTCCAGCTTTCTCCCTGCAGTTCCGGATCGCACCACCAGGTGGGGCTGCTAATGGGTGTCCACATCCACCTTCCAAAACTCCTCAACCTGCCCTCCCTGTAACTCCGCCACCTCCTCTTGGAGGGGGTGGAGGGAGGCACCAGGGAGACCCAAAGGCCCGCTCTGTCCTGGTGTCAGACCCACGACCTCTAGTGCCCTGGGCGGGGGCCTGCACGAGGGACCCGGGACCCTCACCCGGAAGGAGATGGTCCTGGGGCTGGATCTGCGGAGGGAGCTGCTGTAGGTGGTGCCTGTGGGGGAGAAGGCATCCTCCTCCTCCTCCTCCTCCTTGCTGGGAATTTTCACCTGGGGGGGGGGGGGCGTGTCACAAGGCAGCTCCGAGTCCAGGCCACCGCGGGGACCCCAATGGCCCAGCCCATCCAAGAAGCTGCAGGAGGAAGTGGAGGGCAAGGGGGGGGGAGGGAGGGGCGGGGGGATTGTCCTGTGCCTGCCTCTGCTTTGTGGGGATGGGAGACACTGCTCCCTGGGGCCCAGCCGCTGGGCACAGCTGCTGGGGGAACTTCCGGGGGGCGGGGGGAACCCCGAAGTCTAGGGCCTGGGTGAGGATTCGCTCCTGTGGCCCAGCAGATGGACGCCCCTGCCGTGGGGTCCTGTGTTCTGACGGTGACGGGGAGCAGGGAGAGAGGGGACACGGCCCACGCCAGCCTGAAGCTGGGGGGCGGGAGACGGCAAGGGAGCCACTGGCACCCAATAGGACTGGGGGCGGGGGCACAGCCCACCTGGAGTGTGATGGGCGGGAGGCGGGAGGCCACAGTCAGAGGGGCGCACACCCCTGGCTCTGCCGAGGGCAGGCGGCAGAGGGCCCTCACTCTCTGGCTTCTCCCAGCCACTGGCTGCTCCCGGGCCTGGGGCTGCTCCTGGGCCTGGGCCTTCTCCTGGGGCTGAGGCTGATCGTCTGGCTGAGGCTTGTCCTTGGGCCGAGGCTGATCCTGATGCTGAGGCTTCTCCTTGGGCTGAGGCTGCTCCTCGGGCTGAGGCTTGTCCTTGGGCCCAAGCTGATTCTGGGGCTCAGGCTTCTCCTTGGGCTGAGGCTGCTCCTGGGGGTGAGGCTTGTCCTTGGGCCGAGGCTGATCCTCAGGGTGAGGCTGCTCCTTGCGCTGAGGCTTATCCCGGGCCTGGAGCTTCTCCTGAGACTGGGGCTGCTCCCGGGACTGGGGCTGCTCCCGGGACTGGGGCTGCTCTCGGGTCTGAAGCTTCTCCCGAGACTGGGGCTTCTCCCAGGCCTGGAGCTCCTCCCAGGCCTGAGGCTTCTCCCGGGTCTGAGGCTGCTCCCAGGTCTGAGGCTTCTCCCGGGTCTGAGGCTGCTCCCTGGCCTGAGGCTGCTCCGAGGCCACAGCCCTCTTGGGGGCCAGCTTTGTCTCTGAGACCTGTGCCTTCTCAAAGACCAATGCTCTCTCCGACACCCGTCTCCGCTCCGACCCGGCCGCCTTCCCTGGGGGGGGCTGCTTCTCGGGGGCGCCCGCTCCTGCTGGACTCGGCCTTTTCTCCCACACGTCCAGCTTCTCCAGCACCAGCTTCCTCCCGGGGCCGGGGGCTTCCTCGGAGCCCAGCTTCCTCTCTGAGCCCGGGGGCTTCTCCAGGACCCTCCTCTGCCCACCGCCTGGCTCTCGGGGGGCCACGCTCTCCTCCGCCCGGGCCCAGGGGGCCTGCTTCTCCTGGCTCAGTCTGCGGCGTGCCAGGCAGGCCACCTCCTTGGTGGGAGTGAGGGACGGTCGGACGGCCCGCCCAGGGCCCAGGCCGTCCCCGCCCTCCTCGGCCTCCAGCCGCTCTCGTTGGGGGGCCTGCATGGCCTCCACCCCCTGCTGCCGCTGCCGCCGCTCCCTCCGCGTCCTGAGGACGGCCTGCACCTCCTCGCCCTCGTCTCGGGGGGCTGCAGGCGGTGCGGCGGGCACCTCGGCTTCCTCCACGCTGGGCAGCCTGGGCCAGAAGATGGGGGGGAGGGGAGAAGGTCAGAGGGTGTGGCGTCTGAGGTGGGAGACACCCCCTGGCCATCCCACACCCCACCGTTACTCAGATAAGGGTCACATCTAGGGCGTCCGAGGTGTCATTGCTACAAGGCACCCTGTCCGGCCGGCCGGCCAGCGTGACTCAGGGGTTGAGCATCAGCCTAGGAACCGGGAGGTCAGGGTTCGATTCCCAGTCAGGGCACAGGCCTGGGTTGGGGGCTTGATCCCCAGTAGAGGGTGGGGGTGGGGTGGGGGAGGAATTCAGTGAAGCCCAGGAGACCCTGGACGGCAGCCCGCGGGCTGGGGAGACCTCGGCCTCTCGGCGGCACCCTCTACAGGTGGCCACGGGCGCTGAACCCACATGCAGTCAATGGAGACACCGCTGTGTGTGGGAAACGGTACGAAAGATTGGACCTAAGCTCCGCCAGCGTAGCTCCGTGGTTGAGCGTCAGCCTATGACCCAGAATGTCACGGTTCAATTCAGTCAGGGCACAGGCCCGGGTTGGGGGCTCCATCCCCAGTAGAGGGCATACAGGAGGCAGCTGATCCACAATTCTCTCTCTTCATGAATGTTTTTCTCTCTCTCCCTCTCTGAAATCAATAAAAAAAAATTTAAAAAGGAGAAGCCCTGGGTTCTTCTCTCCCTCACCTCACACCCCAAAGCTAGTGGCTAGACCAGCCTCCCCTTAGAAGAGGATTTGAGGGTCTGAGTTTGGAGGCACAGGCTTGGTTAGTGGGGACAGTACTAACACGCTCACTGGCGGACAGCCACTCCCTCCCTGCAACACCCGTCTCCTCGCCCCACCTTCATCTGGGGACAGGCACCCCTCTTTTTTTTTCTTTCTTTTTTTTTACAGAGAGGAAGGGAGAGGGATAGAGAGTTAGAAACATCGATGAGAGAAACATCATCCATCAGCTGCCTCCTGCGCACCTCCTACTGGGGATTCACATGCAACCCAGGTACAGGCCCTTGACCAGAATCGAACCTGGGACCCTTCAGTCTGCAGGCCGATGCTCTGTCCACTGAGCCAAACTGCTAGGGCAAACCCCTCTTTGCTGCCCTGCAGAGCTGTGATTCCCCGGCTGCTCTGGGTGAAGAAGGGGCAGGCAAGCCAGGCCGGTGTGGCTCAGGGGGGTGAGCCTCAACCTATGACCCAGGAGGTCACAGCTCAATGCCCAGGAAGAGCCTGACCGAGTGGAGAGATGTCCTGGCCCTGCCCCTCCAGGTGGGCACTCGGGCTCAGTTTGTCCCCCCGAGAATGGGTCCCTGGTGCCTGGCCGGAGGGAGACGGTGAGGATGGAGTCAGGTCCCTTGCGGGCAGGGCCCATCAGGGGCTGGGGACTGAGGGGGACTGGACCTTCCTCTTCACGCCCTGAGCCGCGTCCCCTGGGACATGTGGGCCGGCGGAGGACGCGCTGCCTGGCCCCGCCCTGACCGCGCACCTGTCGGAGGCCGGCCGCCCTCCGTTCTGGGCCAGCCGGGTCGACCTGTCAGCGTCGGACGTGGAGCTGAGGTTCCGGTGGCGTCGCCGGCGCTCCCGCTGCTGCTCCTCCTCGTCCTCCAGGCTCCACTGCTGGGCCAGGCTGCAGGGTGGGGCGGGTGGGGGCAGAGGTCAGCGAGGCCCAGGAGACCCTGGACGGCAGCCCATGGGCTGGGGAGACCCCGGCCTCTCAGGGGCGCCCTCTACAGGCGGCCACGGGCGCTGAACCCACATGCAGCCAATAGAGTCAGGCGCTGTGTGTGGGAAACGGTACGGAAGATGGGACCTCAGCCTGGCCGGCGAGGCTGCGTGGCTGAGCGTCAGCCTATGACCCAGGAGGTTAGGGTTGGGTTCCCAGTCGGGGCGCAGGCCAAGTTGGGGGCTCGATCCCCAGTGTGGGGTGTGCAGGAGGCAGCCGATCCACGCTTCTCTCTCATCGTGGATGCTGCTCTCTCTCTTTCTCACTGAAATCAATTAAAATGCATTAAAAAGAGAGAGAGCACCACTAATAATAATAAAAAAAGGAACTGAGACTCTATCCAAGGACAGAATCCCAAAGCCAAATGCCAAAAGAGGGTGCTGGGCCAGCCGGCCCACCCCCAGAGGGAGACGCCACCTCCACAGAGCCCACAGCCACAAAGAGGAAGGAGTGGGGCCTGTGGGGCCACTGAGAGGGTGGGGTTCCCCACCCAGGACAGGCGGAGCCGGGAGAGCAGGTTTGGGGAAACCCAGGGGCCAAACCACTGACCTCTGGAGCTCCAGGCCAAGCCCAGGGAAGGAGCCGGGGTTCCCACCATCCGGGGGGGCCCAGACACGCTCACTGGCAGATGGCGACTCCCTCCCTGCGACACCCCTCTCCTCATCCCTCCTGCATTTGGGGACATGCACCCCTCTTTGCCGCCCTGTAGGGATGCGATCCCCGACTCCTCTGGGTGAAGGAGGGACAGGCAAGCCCGGCCCGGCGTGGCTCAGGGGTTAAGCCTCAACCTATGAGCCAGGAGGTCAGGGTTCGATTCCCGGTCGGGGCACAGGCCCGGGTTATGGGCTCCATCCCCAGTGCGGGGCGTGCGGGAGGCAGCCCATCCATGGTTCTCTCTCGTGGTGGATGTTTCTCTCTCCCTCTCCCTTCCTGTCTGACATCAATAAAAATATTTTTTTTAAGGAGGGGCAGGCGTGAAGGCTCCCCCAGGGGCTCTATGTAAGGTGAGACCAGAGAGCCACCGGCCGTGTGACCTTGGGCCAATCCTGGGCCCCTGAGGGTTGCACACAATGAGGGTCACCCGTGGAGGTCCCCAAGGTCCCTCCTGGTCCTGGTGGTCTGGAGACAGGTGTTCAGGGAGCCTGAGGGCTGCCCCAGGAGGTGGGGGGGGGGAGGGCTGCTGGGGGGAGGGGCTGCTGAGGGAGCTGCTGGGGGGAGGGCTGCTGGGGGAGGGCTGCTGGAGGGGAGGCTGCTGGGGGGGAGGGCTGCTGGGGGGAGGCTGCTGGGGGAGGGCTGCCTGGGGGAGGGCTGCTGGAGGGCGGGTTGCTGGGGGAAGGGCTGGTGGGGGAGAGGGCTGCTGGGGGGAAGGGCTGCTGGGAGGAAGGGCTGCATGGGGGAGGGTTGCTGGGGGGAAGGGCTGCTGGAGGGAGGGCTGCTGGGGGGAAGGGCTGCTGGGGGGGAGGGGCTGCGTGGGGGAGGGGTTGCTGGGGAAGGCTGCTGGGGGGAGGGCTGCTGGGGGGAGGGCTGCTGGGGGGAAGGGCTGCTGGAGGGAAGGGCTGCTGGGGGGAGGGTTGCTGGGGGGAAGGGCTGCTGGGGGAGGGCTGCTGGGGGAGGGCTGCTGGAGGGAGGGCTGCTGGGGGAAGGGCTGCTGGGGGGAAGGGCTGCTGGGGGAGGGCTGCTGGGGGGAAGGGCTGCTGGGGGAGTGTTGCTGGGGGGAGGGTTGCTGGGGGGAAGGGCTGCTGGGGGAGGGCTGCTGGGGGGAAGGGCTGGGGGGGAGGGTTGCTGGGGGGGAGGGTTGCTGGGGGGAAGTGCTGCTGGGGGAGGGGCTGCTGGGGGCCGGGGTGGAGAATGATTAACCACCCGCTGCCAGGCCAGGAGTTCTCAGATCCACCTTCACCCCCTGCAGCCCAGCCCAGCCCAGCCTCGCCCATGACTGGACGGGCAGCCCAGGAGGAAAGGAGCGCACCCCAGCCCCACACGGGGCAGGAGCCTCTGAATTCCACCCCAAACCGGGGGCTGCCGAAGAGGCCCAGCTCCCAGCTCCCCATTGGGGCCACACATGTCACAGGCTCCTCTCAGATCCCAGCGAGGGCTGAGTGACTCAACCTGCTCCCCCTTCCCCCCGTCCCCCCCGCCACCACCCTGCCTTAGCTTGTTCCAGGAGCCGGGCAGGAGCCGAGTCAGGGCAGCAGCTGGTGGCAGCTGCCCCGGGGCTCGCTGAGGGCCGGGGCTGGCGGGGGGCAGAGGGTCCGAACAGGATGCCTCCTCAGCCCACCCCCGCTTCTGCGCCCAGCAGGACGGCCCCCTCTGAGCAGAGGGCAAGCTCAGGCCCCACCTCATGCCCAGCTGGGGAGTCAGCACCCACCACACACACACCCCCGGGGCAGGCTTTGAAGCCACGTCTGTCTGTCCGTCCGTCCGTCCGTCCGCCCGCCCGCCCGCCTGGGAGACAGGTCCGGTTTGTCTTTTTAACCGGGCGCCGGGGCAACGCCGAGGTCTTAGTCCACGCTCAGACAAAACCTGCACGGATCCCCACGTCCCAGGCTCAGCCACTGTGGAGCCTGCCGCCCACACAGACACCTGCTCACTCCATAGGCCACAGACACGACTGCACACACATGTGAGCACAGAGAGGCCCGCTCCACATGCCACAAACATGCCTGCACATGTGTGAGAGCATGCACCTGGAGGCACAGGCATACCCACAGGCCGCAAACATGCTTGTACACACAGCAGAGCTCATCCTTAGGCACAGGTATGCCCCCTTCCACAGGCCACAGACACGCCTGCACACACATGTGAGCACGCATCGGAGGCACAGAGAGGCCCACTCCACATGCCACAAACATGTCTGCATATGTGTGAGAGCATGCACCTGGAAGCACAGGCACACCCACGCCACAGGCCGCAAACATGCTTGTACACACAGCAGAGCTCATCCTTAGGCACAGACATGCCCACTTTATAGGCCATAAACATGCCTGCACACGTGTGTGGGCACCCATGCAGGGGCACAGGCACGCCCCACTGGGAGAGCAGGACACACCCACGCGCAGCCCCGCACAGTGACCCACAAGCAGAGTCCAAGGCCACCGGCCCCTCCCGCCGCGCATACTCCCCTGGGGTGTGTCCCTCCTCTGACAGCTCCGCCCGGCTCCCTCCATTCTTGGGACCCAGGGTCCCTCCCCACTGGGGGCTGCCAGACACCTGTACTCCCCACCTTGCCTCGGGGGTGAGTGGCTGGGAGAGGCAGAGCCTGAGACCCCGAGAAGTTCTGTACCCCCATTTCCAAGAGGAGGGGGAGGGGAGGGGATCTGGGGCACCTTAATGGGAAAGGCCTGGGAGGCACAGCTGGAGCACCCCAATGCCTACCTCCTACTTGGTTGGAGCCCCGGATCCCAGGAGGAGGGGCCTGAGTCTGAGTTCTTTTCCTTAGGGGTGAGGAGGTGAAGGGGCTCATGGGGGCCCTTGTGGGTGGGAGCGGGAGAGGGGACCAGCCCCCCTTCTCTGCCCCTCTGAAGGCTCCGCTCCACACAGAGAGGGACTGCGTCTACCCTGAGGCCGCCCAGCCCAAACTGCACCCAGAATGCCATTCTCAGACTCAGAACCTCACCAGCCCCATGGCTCCTATGGCCCCCTCCCCCTTCCCCTTCCTCCCCCCCCCCCCCTGCCCTGGGACAGTCTACAATCTCCCCAAACCCCAGCAGAGAGGCGGACTCCACTGCTCCACTGGGGACACGAGGCTGGGCCACTCCCGGTTACCTCCCAGGCCCCCAGAGCTGGGATGGTGCGATGCCACCCCCCCCCCCCCAAGCCAGGGACCAGCCGTCCCAAGCCCCTCTCAAATCCTCTCTCAGCCCCCAAGGGGAGGTGAGGAGGCCCTGGGACAGCAGGAACCCCACCCTGTCCCGAGGGCTCCCCGAGTTTGGCCCCAACTCTGCCTCCTGACCAGCCCGGCTCCGGGGTCAGGCTCCCCGCGCACGACCCCCAGCCCCGCGCCCGGCTCACCTGGACAGCGCCGACCAGTCCTTCCTGCCGGACATGCTGCTGCGCCGCCGGCACCACGCGCTCTGCTCCCTCCCCCGCCGCCGGCGCAGGTCGGTCACCGGGGCTCCCCGCGCGCTGATTCGCCGCCGGGCGCGCCCCCGGGGGTGTGGGCTCCCCGATCGCCGCCCCGGTTCCCCGCCCCGGCTGGACACACGGCCGCTCGGCCCGGGACCGCCCGGGAGGCGCGGGGCTGTGTGCGGGCGGCCCGGCGGGGCGAGGGCGCCGGCTTCCTGCTCAGAACCAGTCGGACCAGCTCGGGGCTGGGCGGCTCCGCGCGCAGGTGCCGCGGCCGGGGCGCCGGGCGGGGGCGGGACCGGGATCAGGGTCAGGCGGAGCGCAGAGCGCACGGAACCAACTCAACCAGAGGGGACTCTGGGTGGGAGGTCCCGGGAGGGAACGGGGAGCCCCCCAACCCCGGGGTCTCCGGGGGCAGAGCGCGCGATGATCCCGGGCTGAGGAACCCGGGGCGCGCTCCTAAGGGGCCCTGGGACCATCCCCCCTACCCCCAGCCATCCCCAGCTCCCACTCAGCCAACCAGGGTGCGCCCTGGGCGCAGGGACCGGAAGGCGTGGGGGCTCTGTCCTCGGCCCCGGTGCTGGACTTTGCACTGAGGGTGCAGGTGCGAGAAGGCCCCGGAGGAAGGCGTGCACACGGGGAAACTGGGCCTGGATTTGGGGCAACTTGAGGCCACTCGGCACCCCAGGCACCCCCAGGCACCCCCAGACTCCCTCACCTGCCCGTCTGGGCCGGTCGGTGGCTGCAGCAGCTGCTTCCTATCCCTATCCAGGCCCGGCCTCTCACTGGCTGAGCGCCTGGGTAGCATTCTCTCTCGGGGACCAGGATTGCAAGACCAGCCACAGCCTGGGAGTGGGGGAGACCCCCATGAGAGGCACCCATGAGCAGGGGCCCAGGCGGAGCCTGAGCATCTGCTGCCTCCAGGGAAGGAGAGGGAAGAGGAACCACCTGGTCCCGGGGCCTCCCGACACTCCATGAGGCAGTGGGTTAGGGAAGTGGTCGGCAAACTGAGGCTCGCGAGCCACAGGCGACCCTTTGGCCCCTGGAGTGTGGCTCTTCCACAAAACACCACAGCCCCGGGCGAGTCTGTGTTGAAGAAGTGGCGTTGGAAGAAGGGTAAGTTTAAAAACGTGGCTCTCCAGAGAAACGTCCATCGCTGTGCTGTTGGTGTTTGGCTCTGTTGGCTGATGAGTCTGCCGACCCCCCTGTTAGGCGTCGGCCAGATCGGCCGCGGCTGTGGGTCCGATGCCCGGCCAGGGCACATGAGACAATAATCAATGAAGGCGTTGATTCGAGGAATAACAGATGCACGTTTCTCTCTTTCTCCTCCCCTCCTCCTTTCCCGAATGAATTAAGTATAAATTTAAAAATATATACAAGTCTAAACTCCAACACTCCCACCGAAAACAGTTTGGCTCAGTGAATAGAGCGTCAGCCTGCGGACTGAAGGGTCCCGGGTTCGATTCCGGTTAAGGGCATGTGCCTTGGTTTCAGGCACATCCCCAGTGGGGGTGTGCAGGAGGCAGCTGATGGATGTTTCTCTCCCATCGATGTTTCTGACTCTCTGTCCCTCTCCCTTCCTCTCTGTGACAAACCAATAAAATATATTTTTTAAAAAACACTCTCCCTGTGGCTGTAAAACCCGCAGACAGCTCGGCCCGCATGGCTCCAGTGGTGGAGCATCAACCTCTGAACAAGGTCAAGGTGCCATTCGAGGTCAGGGCGATGGTGGCGAGAGGGGCCCCAGGGGCCTCCTCGGTGTGCACCCCCTGTTCTTCAAACGGGGGATGTTCACGGTGAGATGCTTTCCGGGGACCACGTGTTAACCACACCACCACGTTCACTTCCTCGGGGGAGTCCTCGGAGACCGTAGGTCACACGGAAGTCCCCAAGACTCCCCGCCCGCAGCCCGAAGGGGTCACCTCACCTCCCTGCTGTCAGGATGCACGGCAGGCTCTGGAATTCCCCGCCCCAGAGGGCCAGCTGCTCCTTCCCCAAGGCAGCCGCTGTGGGGGTGCAGGGGGGACCCCAGGCCCAGCCAGCTGGAGTGGGAGTCACCCCTGACAGCCAGTAGCCCCCCCCACATGCGCGCGCACACGCGTGCACACACACACACACACACACTCACACTCACTCACACTCACACTCCTCCTGGGGATCCCAACTCGGATCACCTGCCCTGGCTCCCAGGTGATGCCAGACTTCTCTCCCGAACCCGGGGCCTCAGCCTCTGGCCAGGACCAAGTTCTGCCCACACCCAGTGTTCTCGGGGGTGGGGGGTCCTGCATTTTCATCCGGTTTAGGTCTGTGATTGTGTTGTTTTATTGTTTTTTTTAATATATTTTATTGATTTTTCATAGAGAGGAAGGGAGAGGGACAGAGAGTTAGAAACATCGATGAGAGAGAAACATCGATCAGCTGCCTCCTGCACACCCCCCACCGGGGATGTGCCCACAACCAAGGTCCATGCCCTTGACCAGCATCGAACCCAAGACCCTTCAGTCTGAAGGCCGATGCTCTATCCACTGAGCCAAACCGGTTTCAGCTGTGGTGTTGTTTTTTAAATATTTTTGTTGATGTCAGAGAGGAAGGAAGTGGGGGGGGGGGGAGAGAAACATCGATGATGAGAGAGAATCACGCATCAGCCGCCTCCTGCACGCCCCCCACTGGGGATGGAGCCCACCACCCGGGCCTGTGCCCCGACCGGGAATCGAACCCTGACCTCCCGGGTGACAGGTCGGTGCTCAACCCCTGCGCCTCTCCAGCCGGGCTAGGTCTGTGACCTCAAGGGAGTCGCTGTCGCTCTCCGAGCCTTGACCTTGACCACAGCCTGGACCTGGGCTTGTGGAGCTCACGCTGCTCAGCCCAGGCTCAGGGGACCCCCGGGCCAGCTCCAGAGGGTGTGGTGGGAGCAAGAGCCTCGCCCTCACGTCCCCGTCCCGTCCCGTCCCGTCAGTGAGCTGTGGGGCTGGGGGGCTTAGGAGGGCAGCTGGGCCAGGCAAGGAGGCTGCCGTCTGTCCGTCCACACGGGTCCCGGCCGCCTATCCTGGGCTTGGTAGCGGCTCACCCACCCGGAACGAAGCTGGCCCCCCACCCCCCACGGCTGTCCAGCCAGCCAGAGTCTGCGGGGAGTCTAACTTGCTACGCAGGGGGCCATTTGGGGCTAATGTTTAACCGGCTCCCTCCTTGTCCGGCTCTTTAGCCCTGGCAGCCCTGGGGGGGGTGGGGCTGCAAGACAGACGCCAGACAGACAGTGCTCACACCTCGCTCCCAGCTCCCCCAGAAAGGGACAGCGTGAGGAGGGGGCACCAGGCCCATCGCCAGCTGCGGGGGGCGGTGTGCTCACAGCTGCTGCGTGTGGCTTTGCGGTGGACACCCCGAGACCTTAGCAGGGGCCACTGGAGACGGGCAGGCTAGCCCCATGTGGAACCGGGAGGACCTGTGTCCCTTCCCCAAAGGGTATGCGGCTGGCCCCACCTCCTCCGCCCACAGGCGCTGCACCCAGCTGTTTGTTCTGAGTCAGGCCGAGGCCGGCCTCCCTTTTTGTAGGGCAGGGCGGGTACCCCAATCTGCAGGGGCCCCGGGTTACGGGGCGATGGGAGCACTGAGATTTGGCTTCGGGACTTGGGGCCCGGCTCTGCCGAAGGGCCGAGCGGAGGCCGAGAAAGCAGGAAACTGGGGGGTCGGAGGGGGGCCTGGTCAGCAGAGAGGAGCCCGGGAGGCAGGGAAGGGGGGTTTCTGGGGCCCAACCGGATTCCTCTGTGGAACGGAGGGAACGCCCACGGGGGTGCGGGGGTGGGCGGGTGTCCCCAGTCCTGCCTGAGGGCATCTGGGTGTACGAATTGCGCCCACAGAGCTGTTTGCATGTGTGTTTGGTGTGTGTGTGCCTTTAAGTCCTCTGCTGGGGGTAGTTTTCCACTGAGGCTTAGAGAGGGGGGAAGGAAGGGGGGGAAAACGAACGAGGGAAACATCGATGTGAGAGAAACCGGGGATGGGTTGCCTCCCCTGCATGCCCCGAGGGGGGCTGGGGGTCCAGCCTGCCACGGATAGGCGTGTCCATGACCGGAACGGAACCCAGGACCCTTCCGTCCGCAGGCCCACTCTGCCCACTGAGCCACACTGTCCAGGGCCCTGCTGAGCTGTTAGCAGGGACCCAGCAGCTCAGGCCCCCTCCGCCCCCGCCACTCGCACACCCATGGCCGTTCCTCTCTGCTGGCGACCGCTTGGTCCGGGTGCCCCAGACACTGCCCAGGCAGAGCTGGCACTGCCCTTTGCACCGGCTTCTGGCGTTTATGGCAGACGATATGCCGGGGCAGAGGGCAGGCCGGGGGCGGGCGGGGGTGGGGAGTCGAAGGGGGCTCCTCCTCTCCTGGGTCAGAAAGCCAGGGGCCCACTATGACAGGGACAGAACACCTCCAGTGTGGGCTTGGCTCAGGCCACTGAGCGGAGGTGCTGAGAGTGGGGGCATAGGAGGCTCTGCCCAGGCCCCCATCCGGCCCTGCAGGCTGGCATCCTCATGGGGCTTTGGGGTCCAGATATGGGGGGCTGGGGGAGGTCTTGACTCTGAGGACAAGCCACGGCTGCCCCCTTGGGGGTGTGTGTGGGGGGGGTGCCAGTAATGGGGAGAAGGGTGGATCCCCATTGGTGCTGGCCAGGGTGGGAGAAGTGAGGGAGCCCAGGAGGGAGAGGAGAAGTCGCCACCTGGTGACCAGGTGCGGAACTGCCCAGAGTCTGCAGGACGGAAGGACCTCCCACACACACACCCAGCCCAGAACAGGTGGGAACCCCAGTAGCACAGGGAAGGGGGGTCAGGTGTGCAGAGAAAGGGGGCTGTGGGTCAGGCCAAGGGGTTCAGCATGCAGAGGCGCCTCTCATGGCTAGAGTCTGGGGCCTGGGGAGCTGTGCCTTGGGAGGTGTGGGGATGCTGTGTGAGGTCACTGGGCCTGGGCAGAGGTCCCAGAGGGGGGGTTGGGGAATCTCAGATTCCTTCGCCCTCGTTCTGATGGAGCTGCAGACGGGAGCCACCCCCGGCCTCTGTTCACAGAGTCCCCCAAATGCTGGCGGCATTGATTTTAATGGGGGGGGGGGGCACTGCGTGTCAGAGCAGCCATGAGGGAGTGGCGGGGCGAGGGGAGGGGTCCAGGCTGGGGGAGGTCTTCAGATTGGCGTTCTCCTCTGCGTCTGCTGATCCCAGTTCCGTGGAGGGCACTCGGGGTGCAGGGGGGAGGGGGGAGGGGGGAGGGTGCAGGGGCAGGCGCCCAATGCAGCGAGCAGCCTGTGGGGACAGAGAGGTGGCGGCCATCAGTCCAGTGACCTGTGTGCGTGTCACCTCGACTCACGCATCCCTGGGATTGTCTCACCCCAGCGCCCCCTCTAAGCATCTGCTCCAGATCCGTCCCAGCCCCTGTCACATGGGGCCCTCTCCCCCCCCCCCCCCCGCGCCTTGCTGCCCCCCCCCCCCCCTGCCCAGCTCCTTCACTCCCCTGCTGTGCTGGGTTGCTGGGGACGCTCCCTGAGACCCCGCCCCTCCAGAACCCCTGCTCTGACAGCTCCCGGACCCCACCCCTGGCCCATCCTTCCCCCCAGGGGGTCTCCTGGGGCTGATTCTGCTGCTTTGTTGGAGCCCCGGGGCCCTCAGGGGGTCATGCAATCCAGGGGTTCTCAAACTCTGGAGGGCCGGCCCCACCTGACATCCCATTCAGTGAGCCTGGGGGGGGGGGTCACGGGCACCCCCCCACGTGGTGCCCACCAACTGGGGGTACGGATTCGATACGAGCTTCCCTTACCGGTGAGGGGACATCTGTGGGTGACATGTCTGAGGTCCTGGGGTGCTGAGACAGGGTGAATCCCCCCTGAACCCCCTGGCCTTGTCCCGGGTTCCCCATCGCCCCTGAGACCCCGGCGGCCCCCGAGAAGGGACCCCCCCCCCCGTACCTCTACTGGGTGGTCGGAGACTTGGCGGCATCGAACATCTTCTTGCGGCCCTCCATCCCCGACATGGCCTCCACGTTCTTGCGCCAGTCGCCCACCTCCACCGGGCGCTCCTGCGGGGCCAGCCGTCAGCCTCGCCCCCCCCCCCCCCCCGGGCCGGGACCTCCCTCCCGTCCTGCTCACTGCCCCGCCCGCCCACCTCTCCCGAAACAGTCAGACCTCTCCCCGGCTCCCGGAGGTTCTAGGACCCTGACGGCGAATGACACGCGTGTCAGCACTGTCACACATGGCTGTTTTCGACGACACGCGTGTCCGCACTGTCACACATGGCTGTTTTCGACGACACGCGTGTCAGCACTGTCACACATGGCTGTTTTCAATGACACGCGTGTCAGCACTGTCACACATGGCTGTTTTCAATGACACGCGTGTCCGCACTGTCACACATGGCTGTTTTCGACGACACGCGTGTCGGCACTGTCACACATGGCTGTTTTCGACGACACGCGTGTCCGCACTGTCACACATGGCTGTTTGCGACGACACGCGTGTCGGCACTGTCACACATGGCTGTTTTCAATGACACGCGTGTCGGCACTGTCACACATGGCTGTTTTCAATGACACGCGTGTCAGCACTGTCACACATGGCTGTTTTCAATGACACGCGTGTCAGCACTGTCACACATGGCTGTTTTCAATGACACGCGTGTCCGCACTGTCACACATGGCTGTTTTCAATGACACGCGTGTCGGCACTGTCACACATGGCTGTTTTCAATGACACGCGTGTCAGCACTGTCACACATGGCTGTTTTCAATGACACGCGTGTCGGCACTGTCACACATGGCTGTTTTCAATGACACGCGTGTCCGCACTGTCACACATGGCTGTTTTCGACGACACGCGTGTCAGCACTGTCACACATGGCTGTTTTCAATGACACGCGTGTCAGCACTGTCACACATGGCTGTTTTCAATGACACGCGTGTCGGCACTGTCACACATGGCTGTTTGCGACGACACGCGTGTCAGCACTGTCACACATGGCTGTTTTCGACGACACGCGTGTCCGCACTGTCACACATGGCTGTTTTCGACGACACGCGTGTCGGCACTGTCACACATGGCTGTTTTTGACGACACGCGTGTCGGCACTGTCACACATGGCTGTTTTCGACGACACGCGTGTCGGCACTGTCACACATGGCTGTTTTCGACGACACGCGTGTCCGCACTGTCACACATGGCTGTTTTCGACGACACGCGTGTCGGCACTGTCACACATGGCTGTTTTCGACGACACGCGTGTCGGCACTGTCACACATGGCTGTTTTCGACGACACGCGTGTCGGCACTGTCACACATGGCTGTTTTTGACGACACGCGTGTCGGCACCGGCCGTTCTTGATGACACGCGCCGCCTGCGACCGCACACGGAGAAGTGTGTGACGTTTTTTCTCGGAGCCGCACCGCCCGAGCGGCGCTCCGTGTTTTGGTGAATTTGGACGCACTGAGCTCCACAGGCTGCCCGTCGCTGCTCTAGAACGTTCCGCCCGAGCTCGAGGGCCCTCACCTTCTCGGTGTCCTCCTTCTTCACCGACTTGAGGTTGGCCCGCAGGTCCATGGACACCTTGTGCTTGGAGCCCAGCAGCGCCCGCAGCATGGCGTCGGCCGAGACCCGCACCCGGCGCAGCGGCGGCCGCTTGAACTTGCCCCGCAGGTCCAGCACCTTGAGCTTCAGGTCCTTAATCTGGGGGGGGCGGGGGGGACTCACTGGGGGGGTCCCAGCCACCGCCGCTGCACCCCGGGTTCTCCAGACCCCACCCCTCTCCCTGCAAACAGCCTCCTGTGTTTGTCCGTCAACGAACGGAGGCGTCCATGGACAGATACCCCCCACGCCCCGTCCCTGGTCTCCCTGCCTCAATGGCCACCCAGGGCACCCCACTCATCCCTCCCCATTGAGCCGTCCGGGCGCTGGTCCCAGGGGGTGGGTGAGCCCCAGGTCCTGACCGTGTAGGACGTGGCTGGGGTGCGATCTTTGGGAACCCCCGCCCACCTGTCCTCCACTCGAACCAGCGCCGGAGGCAGCGGGAGCCCGGCTCCCGGCCCAAGCGGGGCTGGCTGGTCGGTCTGAGCGTGTGGCCGGGTCACTCTGAACCTCAGAGTCTTCCTCGGTGCGGGCCAGACAGCAGGCTCGGGGGTAGGGGTGCGGGCAGGGGGGAGGGGGCATCGCAGGCCCATGAAAGCTGCTCACAAAAGCAGGGGCTGCTAATGGGCGTGAGAGTCTGTGTGTGTGTGTGGGGGGGGGGTGTCAGAGGGTGGCCTGTGTAGGGTTTTCTTTGTCTGTGGTGTCCGCCCTCTCCAGCCTGCAGGGCCAGAGCGGGCGGGGGTGAGGGGTGGTGGGGGGGGATAGAGTGTCCCCCCCAGTGGCCACCTCCAGCCCCTGCAGAAGGAGGGGCCTGGCCTATGGGCACCCCCGCCCCCAGCCGGCCCCCCCGCTCACCTCCCTGGTGTTGTGCAGGCATTTAGCCTCGATGTCGTATCTCTCCTCGTCCACCACCTCCACTTTGGCATGGAGCTCCCGGCACAGGTCCTGGGGGGGCGGGGTTGAGCGGGTGGGAGGGGGCTCTCTCCCCTGTCTCCCCTGCCTCCCAGCCCAGGGCCCCGGGGTCTCCTCCCAGCCCCTTTGCTAAGACCTGTGCCACAGGGTCGAACCCCGGTCCCGCACGGGGCTCTGACGATGGAATGAGGAGCGAGGGCCGCGGCAGATCAGACCGGGCCACCTGGTCCGTCCCCAGCCCCGCCTGCCCCCCGCCCCCAGGTGCCAGGCTCACCTGCAGGGCGCTGAGGGACAGGCCCCGCGTCTGCAGTGTGGGGATGCGCTCGGCCAGGTAGCGGGACTTCTCGGCCTCCCGCTCCTCCAGCTCCTGGTCCCAGCACTCCTTGGCCTTGGCCAGCATCAGGCTCTGGACCAGACAGAGCCCGTGAGCAGGGGGGACTCGGGGGAGGCCCGGCCCTCCGGCTCCCACTGGCACTGGGCCTCAGGGAAGGGGACCCCCCAGGCCCGGCCGGCTCTGGCCTCTCCTGGCCCTTTGGGTTCCGTGTTCTCCCACTCGGGGAGCCATGACCGGGACTGTCACTGAGTGGGGGGGGGGGCGTGTGTGCGCCAGCCGGGCCCCCGAGGGAAGGTGACCCTTCTTCTCCCTGCCCTTGCTGTTGGCCCCCCAAAGCTCCAGAGAGAGAGAGACTCGTATCAAAATAAACCACGTCCCCCCCGCCCTGCGGGGCTCAGAGGCTGAGCAGCGACCTAGGAACCAGGAGGTCAGGGTTCGATTACCGGTCAGGGCACAGGCCCCAGTTGTGGGCTCCATCCCCAGTGCGGGGTGTGCGGGAGCCAGCCGATCTGTGATTCTCTCTCATTTATATTTCTTTTTTTTAATATATTTTATTGATTTTTTACAGAGAGGAAGGGAGAGGGATAGAGAGCTGGAAACATTGATGAGAGAGAAACATCCATCAGCTGCCTCTTGCACACCCCCACTGGGGATGTGCCCGCAGCCAACGTACACGCCCTTGACTGGAATCGAACCTGGGACCCCTTCAGTCTGCAGGCCACCGCTCTATCCACTGAGCCACACCGGTTTCAGCTCATTTATATTTCTATCTCCCCCTCTCCCTTCCCCTCTGAAATAAAAATAAGCCCTAACTGGTGTGGCTCAGAGGATAGAGCATCAGCCTGGGGACTGAAGGGTCCCAGATTCTATTCCCCATCAGGGTTGGATTCCCCGTCGGGGCACAGGCCCGGGTTGTGGGCTCCATCCCCAGTGGGGGGCGTGCAGGAGGCAGCCGATCCATGATTCTCTCTTATCATGGATGTTTCTATCCCTCTCTCTCCCTCTCTCTCTCTGAAATCAATTCAAAAATATTTTTTAAAAATAATCCTAATAAAAGGCTAATATGCAAATCAATCAAACAGCTGAACCACCAGTTGCTATGACATGCACTGACCACCAGAGGGCAGGCACTCAATGCAAGAGCTGCTCCCTGGTGGTCAGTGCACTCCCACAAGGGGAGTGCCACTCAGCCAGAAGCCGGGTCATGGGAGCAGGCCTAAGCTGTCAGATGGACATCCCTCGAGGGCTCCCACACTGCGAGAGGATGCAGGCTGGACTGAGGACCCCCCTCTTCCCTCCTCCACCTCCCCTCCTCGAGGGCATGCATTTTGTGCACTGGGCCTCTAGTCATAAAATAGAGCCAGTCCCTCGGCCCACCCTGGCTCTAATCCTGCTGGCGGCCGGCCCCTCCCAGCTGCGAGGCCCCCCAGTTCCAGTCCCCTCTCCCCCAGGGCCCTGGCTCACCTTCAGCATGAGCTTGCGGGAGGCGGTGATCTTGGATTTCCTCTGGGGGAGACAAGGGGAGAGACGGGTGAGGCCCAGGCCTGGCCAGGACAGTGCCGGCCAGGGTCACGGTCAGCCCCCCGAGTCCTCGCTCGGGGTCCCGTCTAAGCTCCACTCGGGGATTCGCCAGAATTCTCAGGTCCAGAGGGGGGACAGGGGCCCTCACTTCCTGCTCTGGGATCCCCGGAGACACTGGGGGACTCGCCCTTCTCCCCTGCAGTTCGGGATATTGAGACCCTCCCTCCCAGCCCCAACTCAGTCCAGGGTTATTACAGACAAAGCAGAATGGCAGCCCGGCCAGCGGGGCTCAGGGGTTGAGTATCCACCTACGAGCCAGGGGGTCAGGGTTCGATTCCCGGTGAGGGCACACCCCCGGGTGTGGGCTCGATCCCCAGGGGGGGGCGTGCAGGAGGCAGCCGATCCGTGATTCTCTCTCATCATGGATGTTTCTCTCTCTTTCTCTCTTCTTTCCTCTCTGAAGTCAATAAAAAACAGTTTGAAAAAGCCCTGACCGGTGTGGCTCAGTGCATAGAGCGTCGGCCTGCGGACTGAAGGGTCCCGGGTTCGATTCTGGTCAAGGGCATGTACCTTGGCTACAGGCACATCCTTAGTAGGAGGTGTGCAGGAGGCAGCTGGTTGATGTTTCTCTCTCATCGATGTTTCTAGCTCTCTATCCCTCTCCCTTCCTCTCTGTAAAAAATCAATTAAAAAAAATTTTTTAATGATAGTTTAAAAAAAAAAAAAAAAGACGTCACCAACACAGACACCCCAAAGCTCACTTACCTCGCTGCAGGTGCCCGTCATGGGAAGGACGAAGGAGAAGGCGGAGGAGGGAGAGCGGAAACAAGATGTTATTCACGCATCCACGGAATGGGGGGGGGGGGGCGAGTTTGGGCAGGGAGGGGTGGTAACCACAGGTCAAAGGCAAAAAGCCAGGCCTCAGGCCAGGGACCTGGTCCAGGGTCCCAGCAGGACAGAATAAGATCCCACGGCCCTTTGGGCTGCTGGAGGCTCTTGTGGGGCGGTACCCTGGTGGTAGGGGAGGCGGGGAGTCAGGTGCTGGGAGCAAATCATACTATCTAATAAAAGAGCCATATGCAAATTGACCGTACCTTTGCTAGACCCACAAGCCAATCAGAGAGTGTATGTAAATTAACCCAACCAAGATGGCAGTTAATTTGCATATCTGAAAGCAGAAGATGGTGTAGAAGGAAGCCAAGCACTGCAGGCGGGAGCAAAGCTGCGGAGAAGTAAGCAGGCGGGGGTGCGGGGAAGAAGAGAGGGAGTGAGGCAGAGGAGACGGGAGCGAGTGAGGTAGTGGAGAAGGGAGTGTGGCAGCAGAGAAGGGAGTGAGGCAGCAGAGAAGGGAGTGAGGCAGCAGAGAAGGGAGGGAGGCAGCAGAGAAGGGAGGGAGGCAGCAGAGAAGGGAGGGAGGCAGCAGAGAAGGGAGTGAGGCAGCAGAGAAGGGAGTGAGGCAGCAGAGAAGGGAGTGAGGCAGCAGAGAAGGGAGGGAGGCAACAGAGAAGGGAGTGAGGCAGCAGAGAAGGGAGTGAGGCAGCAGAGAAGGGAGTGAGGCAGCAGAGAAGGGAGTGAGGCAGCAGAGAAGGGAGGGAGCTTTGCTCAGGCCGAAGGAGGCTCTATTCTTGCAGGAATCTTCCTGCAATAGGTCTCTAGTTGTTTTAATGACAGAGAGCTGTGGACAGGGAGTTTGGGGGGCTGGTCAACCTTGATTGTGCGGAGGGGTCGGAGCTGGTTACTGGGATGTTGGTTGGAGCAGCCCCACCTGTTAGTCCTAATAGATTCACTGATTGGCCTTTACTGGTGTTTCCTGGCTGGGGGAGACGGGTGTATCTTATTATCTTAATCCTAATAAAATGGAAGGTAAAGCCAGAGCGAGCAGTAGTCCTCCCGCTAGAGTTGGGTACTGTCTGGCCCCCATTTCCCAAATTACTGTTTTTCTGAGTCTCTTTATTCATTTGCGTGCGGCCTTCTCCAGAAGCCGAGCCCTGAACCGGGACCCTGAATCACGAGGGACGTGAAAGGGGTTCCCACAGTCAGGGACGCCCGGACCTGCGGCTCCTGACGTGAGAAGCTTAGGTCAGGGCCTGGCACATGCGAGTCACGGCATCCGTGCAGACACACACACTCCGGAACACGCCAGGGGGGAAGTGGGTTCTGCTCGAAGACCCGAGGATGTGGGAGACACGGGGGACCCCAGCACTCAGGACCCCCAGCCTCAGAGGAGCTCTTGGGGGATGGGGGGGGAACCGGCTCTTTCCCAGAAGGCCCTGCCCCCCCCCCAACACGTACACACATGCACACACACACACGTACACACACAGGGCGGGGCGGGACTACTCACACTTCAGGCATGACTGCGGGGGTGGCAGGCAGCACCTGGGGCAGAGAACATGAGTGAGGGAGGACACAGCTCCTGTCCCCCAGCCCACGGGGGGAAGCGGGGGTGCATGGGGGGAGGCAGACAGCGGGAAGGAGAAACCAGGCAGAGTGGGTCCCCGTGGGTCCGGCCAGGGTGCCCAGTAGCTGAGCGTCGACCTGTGAGCCCAGCGGTCGCAGCTGGTTCCCTCAGAGCAGAGCCGGGTTGTGGGCTCGGTCCCCACGCCTCCAGCAGCTCTGCCTCTGCTTTGCAGGGGTGGGGGTGGGGGGAGTGCAGCCGGGGGAGCAGGAGGGCAGTGACCCTGGAGTCTCAGCTGTCACCCTGGGCACAGGGGGCAGGGGGCGCCCATCGGGCCTGCGTTCCGGGGATGCTCGGCTGAAATTAGATGCCGCCACCAGCTGTTTGTTCTCAGGGCTTCCTCACCCCCCCACCCCGTCCTGCCCGCCCCCCGAGAGACTGAGAAAGTCCAGAACGAAACATGAGCTGGGGGAGCCTCACCTGCCCCCCCCAAACTCCCAAGCCATGCCCAGGTCCGGGGCCTCAGCCCAGCATCCTCCGCCTCCTCCCCCACCCTGAGGCGGGCGCGTGACTGCACTCCCCCTGCCTCCCTGAGCCCCTGTCATCGAGAGGGGCCCCCCGCCCGCCCCGATGACAAATGCCAGGCCCCTGGTCCCCCGCCTGGGCTGACATTCCCAGCAGACAGGACCCCTTGACAGGCAGGGGCTGATAAGGAGGCGGGATGTAGATAGTGGCAAACGGGGGGGGGGGGGGGAGTGCAGGCGGCATTCCATGTCTCCCCCTTCCCGCCCCCCGCCAGGCATCCACAGGGAGGAGGGAGGAGGGTGCAGGAGCGAGTGTGCGAGTGCGAGTGAGTGAGTGTGCAGGGTTCGGGCCTGGGCTCTCTCCCCGCTGCCTGGCGACCAGGGACACACATCTCAGTCAGGCCCCCACGTTTCCTCCTGCTCTCTTCCCCTGACCTTGGCCCCAGGTCAAGGGCGTCTGGTCCTCCCCGCAGGGCATGAGCCAGCATGGTACCCCGTGGCTGCAGGCCCATACCCCACTCTGAACGGGGAAGCCCCGTCTCGGAACTTGTGGCTTCGTGGTTGAGTCTCGACCCAGGAGCCAGGAGGTCCCGGGTTCGATTCCGGTCGAGGGCATGGACCATGGTGGCGGGCACATCCCCAGTGGGGGGGGGGGGGGGGGAGGGTGCAGGAGGCCGCCGATCCATGATTCTCTCTCTCGTGGATGTCTCTCTCTCTCCCTCTCTGACGTCAATAAAATATATTTTTAAAGAACTGCCTCCAAACTATGGTGGGAGGTGCTGCCTTGAGCCCCCGTGGCAGACAGAACCCCCCTCCGCCAGAGGGACCCCAGAGATGGTGCCCTGAGCACAGACTCTCAGGCTGCAGCCCCCAGTTCAGGCGCCACCTGCCCCCCACCTCAGGGCCTGGCAGTCCGCCCTCGCCGGCTCTTGTCCTGCCGTCCGACGGGCACGGGGTCGGGGGGCGAAACCTGTCCCCACCCCCAGACAAAGAGAAAGAGGCTGGGGCTCCCTGGCTCAGGGGCGCGGGGTCCAGTCTTCCAGCTCCCCGGGTCCCACTCACCCTGCCACCTTCTCCGTCCACTGCCCTCCACTCTTCCCCGCCTCCCCCTGCACCCGAGCCCCCCTCCTGCCCCTGATCCCCACTGCCGCCCCCTCCCCAGGCTGCTCCCACCCTCCTGGCCCTGCTGGGGGCCCTGTGGGCAGACACAGCTGCTGGCTGTGCCCTGGGCTCCGGGGGCTCCTCCTAGAAAGCCTCAATGGGCAGCAGGGGTTGGGGGGGCCGGGTCTGCTCCCCAAAAACTCTCCCAGCAAGAAACCCCTTCTTCTTCCATCTCCAGCCTCTGTCCTCGGCTGCCCCACCCTCTCCAGTCCTGGGTCTGGGCTTGACCTGGATGTGGCCGCAGACACGCACCTGGGTCAGCGTCCGTCCGTCTGTCTGTCTGTCGGAGAGCTGGGCTCGCTTGCCTGTCCCGGAGTGGAGGGCAGACTGCGGGGGCAGCAGGAGGAGGAGGCTATGAACTCGGGGGCCCTCGGCGACTGGCCGGTAAAAATAGAACGGACCCAAGTCCTCCCCCTCCCCTTCCCCCTTCCCCTCCCCCTCCCCCTCCCGCTGCCCCCTCCCACCAACACCTCCTCCCTGAGGAGTCACACACACAGACACACAGATACAGACACAGACACACAGACACAGACACACACAGATACACACACACACAGATACAGACATACACATATACACACAGACAGATACAGACACACACATATACACACAGACACATGTAGACACACATGTAGACACAGACACACACAGACAGATACAGACACACATACAGATACAGACACACAGATACACACACACACAGATACACACACACACAGATACAGACATACACATATACACACAGACAGATACAGACACACACATATACACACAGACACACACACACAGACACACAGATGCAGACACAGAGACACACAGATACAGACACACAGACACAGACACACACATATACACACACACACGTATTCACACAGACACATGTAGACACACATGTAGACACAGACACACACAGACAGATACAGACACACATACAGATACAGACACACAGATACACACACACAGATACAGACATACACAGATACAGACATACACATATACACACAGACACACACATATACACACACACAGACAGATACAGACATACACATATACACACAGACACACACACAGAGACACACAGACACACACACACAGACACACAGATACAGACACACAGACACAGACACACACATATACACACACACACAGATACAGACACACATATACAGACACACACATATACACACGCAGACAGATACAGACACACACATATACACACAGACACACACACACAGAGACACGTGTAGACACACACAGAGACACACACGGACACACATATGGACACACAGAGACACACACAGATACAGACATACAGACGCAGACACACACACACAGATACACACAGCCACACAGACACAGACACACAGACACACAGATACAGACACACAGACACGGAGACACACAGACACACACAGAGAGACGCACACAGACACACACACGGACACACAGACACACGCTGCACCCAGCAGGCCCTGGGCTTGCAGATGTGGGGGGGGGATTGGGGTTCAGAGGGCACTCACATTCTGTGCACAGAGACCCCCCACCCCCATCCCTCGCAATCCAGAAACCCCGGAACCACCCAGAAGCTGAGTCGGGGCAGACGGACCCCCCCCCCCCCCCGCAGAGGGGCGGACAGAGGGGCGAGCAGAGGGGCGGGCAGAGGGGTGGGCAGAGGGGCGAGCAGAGGGGCAGGCAGAGGGGCGAACAGAGGGGCGGGCAGGGGTGGGGACTGAGGCCCTGGGAGTCGGGGCACAGGGCTGGGGGCAGGGACTGTCTTCATGTCATGGATGTCAGAGAGGCAGGGAGATGGAGAGAGAGAAACATCCGTGACGAGACAATCAGGGACCGGCTGCCTCCTGCACGCCCCACACCGGGCTCGAACCCTGACCGGGGATCGCACTGTGACCTCCTGGTTTGTAGGCGGACGCCGAACCACCGAGCCGTGCCTGTCAGCCGCCCCTCCATCTCCTGCAGGAAAAAGGAAAAGCAGGCCGAAACCGGTGTGGCTCAGCGGACTGAAGGGTCGGTCCCGGGTTCGATTCCCGTCAAGGGCATGGACCTTGGCTGCGGCCACATCCCCAGTGGGGGGCGTGCAGGAGGCAGCTGACGGATTTCTGCCTCTCTCTCCCTCTCCCTGCCTCTCTGTGAAAATCAATAAGATATTTTTTAAAAGAAAAGGGAAAGTGGGCGTCAGGCCCCGAGCCCATGTCATTTGGGGGCTCCTGTGGCTCAGACACACACTGAAGGGTCCCGGGTTCGATTCCGGTCAAGGGCACGGACCAAGGGAGGCGCTGCAGGCCGACTCTGGCGAGTGTGGGCGAGGCGGGCGTGGCCTGGCAGCCCATGGGAGCCTGGGGGTCTGGGCCGCCCAGCGCCGCCTCCAGGCAGCCCTCCAGGAATGGACCCTGGAGAGACGGCCTTCCCCACCTCTCCTCCCGCTCCCCTTTGTCCCCGGCCCCACGCCCACAGGTCTGCACCTGTCCTCGGTATTTTTAGGGCGGCGGCTCCCAGCCCAGTCAGAGAAAGACAATGCTTGCTATGTTAATCCCAGGCTATTATTGTCGGGGGCTGCGGGGGGGCGGGGGGGAGTAGGAAGAGCCCAGCAGGGCCAGGACAGCAGGGTGCTGACCCCTCGGAGGCTAGAGAGAGACCTGGCAAGCAGGAGGTGGGGGCGCTCGGCCGGGTCCCCTGATTGGGGGGAGAGAGAGAGCTCAGGGTGGGTGTCCTAAGAAGACGTACCCCTGGTGCCCTGGGGGGGTGGGTGTGGGGGTGAAGACCCACTTGCTCTCTGGAGAGTCATCCTAGGCCCATGGGGGTGACCTTGTGGTTCTGGGAGGCCGTGGGGTTGGGGGGAGGGCAGGGCCTGGGACGTCATAGGGGGCAGAGGGGCCAGCTGGGCACAGGGATGGGACACGAAAGCACAGGCAGGGAGCAGCTGGGGTCAGAGAAGGGATGGGGGTGGGGCTGCTCCTGCACATCTCCTACTGGGGATCGCGCTCCCCACGGGCCCCCCCGGAATCGAGCCGTGACCTCTGGTTCCCAGGTCGAGGCGTAACCGCTGAGCCGTGCCGGCCGGGCTGTCCTGCTCTTTGACCGGGGCGGCTCCGCGGACAGAGCGTCAGCCTGCGGACGGAAGGGTCCCGGGTTCGATTCCGGTCAGGGGCATGTACACTGGCTTCGGGCACATCCCCAGTGGGGGGCGTGCAGGAGGCAGCTGACCGATGTTTCTCTCTCATCGATGTTTCTGACTTTCTCTCCCTCTCCCTTCCTCTCTGTGAAAAAATGAATAAGATATTTAAAAAAAAAAAAAAAGAAAAGGAAAGATGGAGAGAGCAGACTGACCAATACCAGACAATAGGGGGGTCCAAGCCCCCAAACCATAGGGGAACATGTGCCCCTCTGCACAGGGAATCTCGGGGAGTCACAGCCTCTGAGGGTCTCGGGGCGATTCCCCTGGGCTCTGCGGGGGCTATGGGGCGGGGGGAGTCCCCTACTGGGACATGGGGGACGAAAGGGGGGAGTGTCTGGCCGGAGGAGCTAAGCCCTATGAGGCCGTGGGTGTGAACTGAGGGCCTCGACACCCCCCCACCCCCACCCCGCACCTGTCAGCCCAGCTGCCCGGCTTTGTCTGAGAAGCCAGGAGCCCGAATTAGCCAGTGACCAGGCCCCATCGCATCTGCCTTCCGGGGCGCCCCTCCTGCCCTCCGCCCGCCCCCGCTGCTCGGGCCACGGCCTCTGTGACCGCCAGCCACAGTCCCGCTGTCTCCTCCATCACCCCTGCCTGCAGCCCCACCTCTCCCCGTCCTTACTTCCAGGGCCAGGATTCCTGGGGCTGATGTGCTGGGCCCCAGCCAGGCTGGGGGCTCCGGAGGGAGAGCAGAGGAAACCAAGACCCCAAACCTCGCCTCCCCTCAATTCTCGGCCACAAAAGGCCTATGGCTTCAGAGGCAGAGTGCCCAGCCTGGGAGTCGCTGGGGCCCCCCCACCCACCAGGAACCCCAGCTCCGCAAGTCTTCCCAGCCTAACCATAAGGAGCCTCCATTTCTCCCTGTGAAACCAGGTGCTCTGAGCTGAGCCGGGCTGAGGCCCGGCTGGTGTGGCTCAGTGGGTGACCGGGAGCCAGGAGGCCAGAGTTCCGTTCCAGGCCAAGGGCACAGGCCCGGCTGAAGGCCGGCTCCCTGGAAAGGGGCATGCAGGAGGCAGCCAGTCCATGGTTCTCTCTCATCATGGATGTCTTTCTCTCTCCCTCTCCCTTTCCCTTCCTCTCTGAAATCAATATACATGTTTTTTTAAAAACTGTAAGTGATGCTCTGAATTACTGGTATTCTGTATAGCTCAGGTTTTTAAAAATATCTATATTTTATTGATTTTTTTTTTACAGAGAGGAAGGGAGAGGGGTAGAAAGTCAGAAACGTGGATGAGTGCCTCATCAACTGAACGAAAGACAAATGGGAAACCGAAAAGCCATCAGTAAAATGTTGCTTCAACGGCACAAAAGAAAGTCTTTTTTTGCATCGAATTGTGACTGGCGACGAAAAGTGGATTTATTCTGAGAATCCCAAACGCACAGAATCATGGGTTGGTCCAGGTCAGCCATCACCATCGACTGCCAGGCCAAATCGCTTCGGAAAGAAGACATTGCTCTGCGTTGGGAGGGTTCAGGCAGGTGTGGTGCATTACGAGCTTCTAAGACCAGGTGAAACCGTGAGTACTGATCCCTACCGACAACAAATAATCCATCTGAACCACGCTTTGACCGTAAAACCACCAGAAGGGGCCAGCAGACACGGCAAAGTGATTTTGGCTCATGATGATGCCCCATCACACACCTCCACACCAGCTGACACACGTGAGAAGATCTTGCCTGGGAGGTACGAACCCACCCGCCCTGTTCACCGGCCCTCGCTCCCTCAGACGACCACGTGTTCCCGTCGGCGGCACACGCACGGTCTGGGCGGCCCTTCAACACGGACGCAGACGTGGACAGTGGGGTCTCTGGATGGTCTGCCTCAAAACAAGAACAGTTCTGTTGGGGCGGTACCCACACATTCCCTGAAAGATGGGGGAAATGTGTAGCTAGCGACGGACATTACTTTGAACAAAACATGTTTGATGTTTCTCTTGAAATCATCGTGTGTTTTTTTAATGACAAAATTCGAATTATTAACCGGTAAAGGGTCTATCCGAATTACTAACCGGCATCCGCATTTTTAACCGGTACAACTGGTACTACTACCTTGAGGAGGAGTTATGGGCGGGGCCAGGAGGGGGTCTGGGCGGGGCCAGATGGAGGCCTGGGCGGGGCCAGGAGGGGTGTGGGCGGGGCCAGGAGGGGTCTGGGTGGGGCCAGGAGGAGGAGGCCTGGGCGGGGCCAGGAGGGGGTCTGGGCGGGGCCAGGGTTGTGTGAGTGGCAGCTCCCAGGGCCA
Source organism: Antrozous pallidus (assembly GCA_027563665.1). Taxonomy (NCBI): domain Eukaryota; kingdom Metazoa; phylum Chordata; class Mammalia; order Chiroptera; family Vespertilionidae; genus Antrozous; species Antrozous pallidus. Next base: position 830,877 of record CM050529.1, on the reverse strand, counting down.
GCTGGAGAGGGAGAGGCCAGGGGAGGGCAGACAGGCTCAGTCAGGCTCCCATCTGGGGCGCCCGGCCTTCAGCTGGTGCGTTTCTCACACCCTCGCCCTCAGAGCCACCCCACCCTCTGACTTCCTCCCACACCCACGGCCGCTGCCCAAACCTGTTGCTCCCTTTACCTGGGGCTGTGGCCCTGCAGCTCCACCCTGCCCGTCCGGAGCCCTTCTCCCCGAGTCCCGGGCTGGGGTGCAGGAGCCGGTGGAAGGTCACCCCCTGACTCCCAGATCCCCCTGCACCTGCCCGCTGAGCCCCACACCTGAGGGGCTGTCCCCGGGTCTCTCGGACCTCTGCAGACCAGGCTGCTCCTCCAGAAATCCCATAATAAGCAGGTGGGGTTTGGGGTTTGGGGCCGGATCCTGTAAGGCTGGTGGGGCTGGGCGAGGCTGAAGGTGAGAGGGAGCCAACCAACAGGGCAGACCCCACCCCAGAAGCACAGCACGTGGCCCGTCAGCAAGGCTGGGGCTGGGAACCCAGGGATTCTCTCCCCATCAGGCCTCCCCCTCCCGGCCCCGCCCCGACCCCACCCAGGTCTCCCCTGCCAGCTCCCAGCTTGTCGGAGCCTCCACCCTACACCCACCTGGCTGCCGCCTCCCAGCTCAGCCCGGGCTCCGCGTCTGCACCCCCTGGGAGTTTGCAGGTCTCCACAGCAAGACGGTTTCTCCCTCCATCCTCCCCAGGCTCCCCCCACCCCGAGCACGGCTGGGAGCCACCTCTTTCAGGAAGCCTTCCCAGATTAACAGTCTCCTGCCCGGGGACTTTCTGTCTGTGCCGCCCCTGGTTCTGGGCCTCTGGGCCCCTCTCCTCAGTGGAAACCGGTCTGGGGGAAGGCGATGGGGCTTCTGTTGTCTGTCGGCCCCTCAGGACTCTGCCCGGGCTGGGCAGGGCAGGCCTCTGCTGGCCCCGTGGTTTGGATGCGTCAGAACCCCCACGGGGCTGGGAAAACATTCACTGGGGGAGGGGGGGGTTGCCCCACCCCAGGGTGTCTGGTTCGGCAGGTCCTGGATGGAGCCCAGAAATTTGCATTTCTTTTTTTTTTTCTTTAAATATATTTTATTGATTTTTTTACAGAGAGGAAGAGAAAGGGATAGAAAGTCAGAAACATTGCTGAGAGCCGAAACTGGTTTGGCTCAGTGGATAGAGCGTCGGCTTGCAGACTGAAAGGTCCCGGGTTTGATTCCGGTCAAGGGCATGTACCTTGGTTGCGGGCACATCCCCAGTAGAAGGTGTACATGAGGCAGCTGATGGATGTTACTCTCTCATCTCATCGATGTTTCTCTCTATCCCTCTCCCTTCCTCTCTGTGGGAAAAAAAATCAGTAAAATATATTTTTAAAAAAAGAAACATCAATGAGAAACATCGATCAGCTGCCTCCTCCTGGGATGTGCCCTGTGGTCACTGTTGACACCTTTGGCCAGCAATCCCCATGTGTTTGGTAGATGAGTATTGTTGTCCTCCTGATTCCCTTATCCTAGTCCTAGCTAATAAAAGAGTGATACGCAGATTGGCCATCACTCCAACACACAAGGTGGCTGCCCCCATGTGGACAAAAGATGGCCACCACAAGATGGCCAGTAGGGGAGGGCAGTTGGGAGGGACCAGGCCTGCAAGGAAGAGCAGTTGAGGGTGACCAGGCTGGCAGGGGAGGGCAGTTGGGGGGAACCCAGGCCTGCAGGAGAGAGCAGTTAGGAGGGACCAGGCCTGCAAGGAGGGAAGTTTGGGGTGACCAGGCTGGCAGGGGAGCAGTTAGACATCAATCAGACTGGCAGGGGAGAGGTTAGGGGGTGACCAGGCTGGCAGGCAGAAACGGTTAGGGGCAGGCAGGCAGACAGGCGAGCAGTTGGGAGCCAGCAGTCCTGGATTGTGAGAGGGATGTCCGCCTGCCCTACTGGGATGGGGCCTAAACGGGCAGTCAGACATCCCTCGAGGGGTCTCAGATTGGAGAGGGTACAGGCTGGGCTGAGGGACACACACACACACCCGTGCATGAATTTCATGCACCAGGCCTCTAGTTTTACCTATAAAATAAAGTGAAGAGAAAAAAAACAACAAAAAATATTTTTTAAAAAACAACAACAAAGCCTCGCTTTTCATTCTGTCCACGAGGGCCTGTCACAGGTCCTGAGTCTGATCTGGGGGGGTGGGGGGGATGTACGCCTGGTTGAATAAAATGCCCCTAAGATGACAAGTTAGAGAAATAAATACTCATAAGGAACTGTGTGGAGTCACGTGTCCGTTTTCTGTCCAGCCCTGGAGGTGCAGTTCTGCTCCTGGCCACCAGAGGGGGCACGTGATGCGCGCGCCAACAGGGGTGCTTTGGTCCTGACCAGGGGTGATGGATTCACTCAGAAGGGACCCCACGCAGGCTTCACTCCTGAGCTGGATTTTTTGGGGGTTTGCTTTGTTTTTAGGAAGGATAGGCGTTCCCCAGGCAGCCAAGGAGGAAAGACATCAGGACCCCAATGAACAGGCTTGAGCTGGGACGCTGTGGCATGGAGGAGCGTGTTGAGGGGCGGGGGTGTGTGTGTTGGGGGGCCTGTGGGCAGTTCGCTCTCACTAACGTGTGAAGGACTGCCCTGGGGCCAAGCAAGAGGAGATGGAACCGGAAGCAGATGCTCTATTGCAGCCAAGACTGGAGGCGCCGGGAAGCGCTTTGCAGACCGGCCACCAGGGGGCGCTCGCAGCCCCCCACCCCCCCACCCTCCCAGCGCACAGGGAGCCCCCTGGTCCAGGAACAATGGGGTGATTGATGCAAATGCACCATGAAAGGCAAATTGTTCCCATGCAGCTCAGGGCTCCTGCCAAGCGCCCAGGGTGCGTGCAATTTCAAGGAGAAGCTGAGGAAAGTGGGGCTGTGGGCCGAGACCCCGCACCTCCCTCCCTGGGATGGGGGGGGGCAGGGATGGGGTACAGTTGGGCGAGGGAGGCCCCCGGGACTCCCACTCCTAAGAGGACCTCCCGGATCCCCAATCCACTCAGCCTGAGTTGAACTTCTCGCCCCACCACCTGCTAACCTACCTCCCAGGCTGCTGGGAACCCCAGCTCCCTCTCCTCCTCCTCCTCCTCCTCCTCCTCCTCCTCCTCCTCCTCCTCCTCCTCCTCCTCCTCCTCCTCCCCCCCCCCCTCCTCCTCCTCTTCCTCCATCTCCCCGGGTGGCCTGGGGTGAGGCTGGAGCCTCTTTGAACCTCAGTTTTCCCATCTATAAAATGGGAGCACCACCCCCTCTGTGTCTGCCTCCCAGGGTGTGTAAGGATCAAAAGAGAAGGATCATCACTCAGCATCCTTGCTCCCTCTGTTCAGAGGTGACCCTCCGGGGCAGCCCCCCAAACCCGCCGCAGCCCCCTCCATCCCCCCAAACCTCCACCTTGCTCCCCAGCCCCCCCCACAACCTCCAAGCTCCCTGAGACCTCCAGACGACCCCGCCTGCCCCCACCCCAGCATCTGAACTTCTGACCCAGCCTGCCCCCCCCCCAAGGCTGAATGGCCACCCCCAGGCCGGGAGGGTGGGGCAGGATCTGAGGCGGACGCACAAGGGCTCCTTGTCCCCCTGGGCAGGCTGGCACCGTCAGTCCTGGGCTCAGGGGGAGCCTCTCTGGCTCTGTTGTCCTTCTGTGGTGCTGGGGGAGGGGCCTGTCGGGGTGAATCGGGACCAGGCCTGGGGGCAGGCTGACCGCCTAGACCAACTCCCTCCCACCCACCCCCAAACAGGCCGGACACCCTCCGGGCTTGTGAATTGTACCCTGTCCCCCCCAAAACCACCCCCTCCCCGTCCGGAGAACCTGCGTCCCATCCTCTCAGCCTCCATCCTGCCTCGTCCCCTCGCTGTCCCGATGAGGCCAACGGTTCGCATCGGTGCCCAGCAGAGTGCACGCCGCTCTGTGGTCAGTAGACTCGACCATTGCCCAGCTGCCAGCCCTGGTCACCCCGGGCAGGATTGAAACCCCCCGCCTGCGATGGGGCCTGCATTCCCCCAGCCCCCGGCCGGCCACAGACCTAGTCCTCACATCGTGGCATCGCTGTGTGACGCTGAGCGAATCGCTGTCTCTGGGTTAGCAGTTTCTGTATTTTTGTTTAAATGTTTTGCTCTCGCCCTGGCTGGTGTGGCTCAGTGGATAGAGTATCGGCCTGCGGACTGAAGGGTCCCGGGTTCGATTCCAGCCAAGGGCATAGGCCTGGGTTGCAGGCTTAATCCCCAGCGGGGGGCATGAAGGAGGCAGCTGATCTGTGATGCTCTCTCATCGTTGATGTTTCTATCTCTCTCTCCCGCTCCCTTCCTCTCCGAAATCAATAAAGAAATATATATTTTAATATATTTTATTGATTTTTTTTACAGAGAGGAAAGGAGAGGGGTAGAAAGTCAGAAACATTGGTGAGAGAGAAACATCCATCAGCTGCCTCTGCACACCCCCCACTGGGGATGTGTGCCAAGGTACATGCCCTCGACCGGAATCGAACCCGGGACCCTTCAGTCTGGGGGCCGACGCCTATCCACTGAGCCACACCAGTTTCGGCAAGAAATACATATTTTTTAAAAAAATGTTTTGTTCTTGATTTCAGAGATGAAAGAAGAGGGAGAGAGAGAAACAGCCACGATGAGAGAGAACCCTGGACCGGCCGCCTCCTGCACGCCCCCTAATGGAGATTGAGCCCACAGCCCGGGCTGTGCCCTCGACTGGGAATCGAACCCTGACCTCCTGGTTCCTAGGTGGACACTCAGCCCCTGCGCAGCACCCTCCGGGCCTGTCTCTTCACCCTCAGGGTGAGAAGGGCGGTCTCCGCTCCAGGCGGTGGGGAAGACATACAAGATGGTCGCTACGAGGCCTGCGACCCTGTCCCCAGGTCATCTCGGGCTCAGGGATGGCCTCCCCGCGTCCCCACGGAGAGGGGACGCCCTCCCCAGCTGGTCCTCACGCCCTCAGCCCGTGATCACTCTCCAAGGGCACCCCACGTCAGAGGAGGGGGGTGGCTGGGGACAGCTGTGCGTGTCGGCATCACGCTGGTCACTTACATGGAGTCTCCTCTCCGCTCCTGAGTGACAGGCACCCTCAGAAATCCGAATCAAGGAGAGAGAGCTGAGCACCCAGGTCAGTCCAGCTGCCCCTACTCTCTAAAAAAGCAATAAAAATGTTCGTTTGTTTTGTTTTTTAAGAAAAGTTTCTGTAAGTGTCAAACCCACGACCACTCCTCCTGGGCAGCCAGACCCGAAGTGGGAGTCAAAGGAGCAGAGGTCGGTGGAGTCCCTCAGCCTGCAGCAGGCCCTCGGTGCAGGCCAGAGCCAGGGCGCAGCTCAGCCCCGAACAGAGGCCTCTGGGAAGCCAGAGATGACCTCCCACCCCCTTTCCCGTCACCGTCCTCGCCGGCCACGGTGGGTGGGTGCTCCCCTGGCGCCTGGGGGTGTAGGGGGACCCAGACCTTGGGCAAACGACTGGGGGCCCCTGCCGGCGTCACCGCCCACGTGGGCAGCAGCTCGGGTCCAGGGAGGGTCGGCCGGCTGGAAAGGGTTAAGGGCGCAGGTGGCGCTTGGGGCCCAGCTGCTCCCCAGGCTGGCGTGGGCGTGAGGATTACAGCCTCCCCCACTTTGGGGGAGGGAGGGACCCTGAGTCTGAGCCAGGGCCTCCCACGCAGGCGCCACGGGGAGAGAGGGGCCGGGGGCTGGGGTCCGGGGGGACCGTGTGAGCCTGAGCCGGCCCGGTCGGTCCTGGGTCTCTCTCTCCCAGGTGGGAAGCTGGCCTGGGGGGTGCAGACTTTTTTTAAATTTTATTTTACTGATTTTTTACAGAGAGGAAGGGAGAAGGATAGTCAGAAACATCGATGAGAAAGAAACATCCATCAGCTGCCTCCTGCACACCCCGCATTGGGGGTGTGCCCGCAGCCAAGGTAAATGCCCTTGACCGGAATCAAACCCGGGACCTTTCGGTCTGCGGGCCGACACTCTATCCACTGAGCCACACCGGCCAGGGCAAGGAGTGTGTCTCTTTAAAGACGTGGGGAGCGGTTCTCTGCTGAGAAGGGTCCGGGTGTCCCGTGTTCCCGGAACCCCGGATTCCGGAGCCTGGGCCTGGGGAACAGCCCGGCGGGACCTCAGGGGGAGGGGAGTCAAGGTCCCCCCAAAGGCGTCAACAGGCAGCGCCCGCAGACGCGCACAGGATGGAAAACTTTGCTCAGCTGGACGGCGGCAGAGGCTGTGGCCACTGTCTGGGCCACCCTCCCCACCGCCCACCCCCCCAGCCTGGCAGCCCTACCCCCTCCTGCCCACCCGCCGGCTGTGTGAGTCACCCATGGGGCTAGGAGACAGGCAAGTCCTGGCCCGGCCACTGGAGACAGAGGAGGCACGGGCGGGGGCGGGGAGGGGGGCCGAGGGGAAACGGGGCGTTCCTGCCTCGAAGGGTGTGTGTGGCGGGGGGGGGGGGGGGGGGGGGACGGGCTCAGGCCTCAAAGGGAGTCCGAGGCTCAAGCAGCAGCAGCAGCAGCAGGTGGCCAGCCTACCGACCGGGCGCTGTGGTGAGGAACCCCGAAACGTACCCTCCCCGGAAGTGGGATGCACAGTGACCCCTGGCTTGGCCCCCCGCCCGGCTTCCAGCCCGAGTCTGCTCACCTCGGGCCACCCCAATGTTTTCCTGAAATGCACCCCCTTCGTGGAGCCTCCAGAGGCTGCAGAGAGAGCAGCCTGCGCCCCCCACAGAGGCCGGCCTTGGGGGAGAAGGGAAACCGGGGGTGCCAGCGGCCGCACCTTCCCTCAGGCATTGTGAGGATTAATTGAGGAAGTGTCTGCGAGATGAGGCGGGGAGATAGGGACCGACCGTGAATGTTTGTTGTTACAATGTTACAGCCAGATAACCCTCAGCTGCTTAGAAAGCCGCCTGCAATGAGCTGGGAAGTAGCAGCTTGCCAGGCTGGTCCCTAATATGGGGATCAGGGAGCCTGGGAGCCCGAGGTGAGTGTCTGCAGAGGCAGGAAGGCGGTGTCCCCCAACTCAGACGCCGCCCTAGGCGTTGAGCGTCGGCTTATGAACCAGGAGGTCAGGGTTCGAGTGCCAGCCAGGGCACAGGCCCGGGTTGCGGGCTACACCCCTAGTAGGGGGCGTGCGGGAGGCAGCTGATCCATTCTCTCTCTCTGCTAAGGATGTTCCTCTCTCGCTCTCTTCCTCTCCCTGAAATCAATAAAAGTATTTTTTATTTAAAAAAAAGAGTGGGCTGCCCTAACCGGTGTGGCTCAGTGGACAGAGCGTCGGCCTGCAGACGGAGAGGTCCCGGGTTTGATTCCGGTCAAGGGCATGTCCCTTGGCTGCGGGCACCTCCCCAGTGTGGGGCGTGCAGGAGGAAGCCAGTCAGCTCTCATTATTAACAGTGGACGGTCGCTAGGAAACCTTCCCTGCAGGGGGGCCCAGAAGGGGAAGAAACGGGGAGAAACGGAGGCACAGCAACCCCAGCATCCCATTCTCACCTGGAAACTCAAGTCTGCAGCCCCCCGCCCCTTGCAGAAACCAGGCAGGCTCAGCGGATAGAAGCGGGCAAAGAATCTCACTCGGCAGACAGTGTGGGCGCTGGCCCCGAGCAGGGCGTCTTCATTCAGGGACCGCGGGCATGAAATGGTTAGGGCCAGGACCCACCCCGCCCCCACCCCACCCAGGCCTAGCACCGCAGGGGGAGTGGGGAGAAGAACAGGAGGCGGGGGCGGGGGAGGGGAAGAAGTGTGCAAAGAGGGGGCCTGGAGGGGTGGGGGTCCCAAAGGGACTTAAGCAGCAGGAGACCCCCGTGCATGCGTGGGCGTCAGACCCATTGGCTCCCCCCAGCCAAGGTCAGTCCAGAGTGGTCCCCGGGGGGGGGGGGGCTCTGTGTCCTGGGGCTCAGCCCCCCGTGGGGCACTGCCCTCCTTGCCGGGCGGGCAGCAGTCTGCAGGGCCGATGGCAGGGCTTCGGTGCCAGGTCTCCTCAGTGATCTGCGAGTCCGGCTTCTGGATGTCCTCAGCGTTAGTGTCTGGGAGCCGAAGCTTCGCTCTCAGCCTCCCGTGGCCTCTGCCCTGCTCCCGGGCGGGTCAGCTGACCCATCCACACGTGACCTTGACTGTGACCGTGACCTGGCTTGAGCACCGAGGAGGTCCGGACGCTGTAAGGAAAGAGAGAAAGAGAATCCGCACCAGCTTTCCCACCTCTTTCGCACGCTGGCAGGCAGACAGACAGAGAGAGAGTGTTTGCACCACCTGCCGCGATGGACGGGGTGGGGAGGGGGAGCAGCCCCCTGCCCCCCACACCTGAGGGACCCGTGAGGATCAATCCTTGGGGAGGAGGGAGGTAAGGAGAGAAAGAGCGCCCCCACTCCAAGCCAGCAGGCATTTCCAGGAGGGTCAGAGCGGGGTGCTCAGGGGGCCTCCCCTTGTTAAGGTGGGGAGGCCATAGGGCAGGGAGGTGAGAAGTGGGGCTGGCTGGGGACGGGGGAGGGGGACTTTACAACCAGAATGCTACAGGCCGGCCGGCGTGGCTCAGTGGGTGAGCGTCCACCTAAGAACCAGGAGGTCAGGGTTCGATTCCCGGTCAGGGCACAGGCCCGGGTTGTGGGCTCGATCCCCAGTGGGGGGCGTGCAGGAGGCAGCTGATGGATGTTTCTCTCTCATCGATGTTTCTGACTCTCTGTCCCTCTCCCTTCCTCTGTAAAAAAGCAATAAAGTAGCTGAAACCGGTGTGGCTCCGTGGATAGAGCGTCGGCCTGCGGACTGAAGGGTCCCGGGTTCGATTCCGGTCAAGGGCATGGACCTTGGTTGCAGGCACATCCCCAGTGGGCGGTGTGCAGGAGGCAGCTGGTCGATGTTTCTCTCCCATCGATGTTTATAACTCTCTATCCCTCTCCCTTCCTCTCTGTAGAAAATCAATAAAATATATTTGAAAAAACAATAAAAATAAAGTTTAAAAAATGAAGAAAATAAAAACAATCACAACAACACAAACCCCGGAAGGGTGCCGCCTGGTTTCCAGCCTCATCCCTGGTTCCGGGGGGGAAGGGGGAGCCATCTGGAGCAGAGGGCACGGCTGGGAGCCAGGCCTGCCTTCCAGGGTCTATTCCTGGCCCCTCCCCGGGGCCTTCCGGACACAAACCCGCCCCCGCCCTCTGCCCTAGTGCTCACAGAGGATGAAGAAATCTCCACAAACACACCAGGGCCTCCTCCTCCCCCCAACCCCGGCCCGGCCCCAGATTCTCTGCCTCCCCTGGGCACTGGCTGGCACTCTGGGCGACGACGGCCTGGCCTGCCCACTGCCAACTCCCCGGGCCCCCCAGCAGCTCAGCCCTGGGCCTGCTGGCAACAGAAGGTGGGGGACGCCGGCTGGCGTGGCTCCGTGGTTGAGCGTCGACCTAGGAACCGGGAGGTCAGGGTTCGATTCCCGGCTGGGGCACAGGCCCGGGCTGTGGGCTCCGTCCCCAGTGGGGGGCGTGCAGGAGGCAGCCGGTCCATGATTCTCTCTCATCTCGGATGTCTCTCCCTCTCTCTCTCCCCGTCCCTCCCTCTCTGGAATCAATAGATACGTTTAAAAACGATGGTGGAACCGGGCCAGCCTGCCCCAGCGCCCTGCTGGGGCCCCACCTAAGCAAATGGGGTTCCTCGGTCTGTCCACAGCCCCAGTTACCCCGTTTACAGAGGGGACCCCGTCTGCCTCGGTTTCCTGTTCCTAGGAGGAGCCTGCATCCCAGCAGAAAGGGGGGCACATGCTTCAGGCCATCCCACCCAATTCCCAGAAAGCCACGGGCCAGCCTCTCTCCACCGAGTCATGGGAGAAGACACCTGCGGGGAGAGAGGCTCTTCCTTTCCCTCTGGCCACAGCCATCAGGTAAAGCAAGACAGGCCTCACAAGTACATCCAGGTGTGGGGAGCGGCCCCAGGCAAGACACCTTGAGCATTCTTTAAATCTCTGTGCCTCCGGCTGAATTCGAGGCGCCTGGAAAAACCAGGTCTCGGAAAAACACATTCACCATGGCGGCTGGATCTGTTACCAGCTTGGCTTCACTTGGCCTCCGGTGTCGGGCAGAGGGCCTTGATGTGTAAATGCCGGCTTGTCCTCCAGGAATAGGTGAACGAATAGGGCCTGGGCTCACCAAAACTCCTTTCTCATGTTGGAGAGTGCCCTTCGTATTGTGGAATATAAAGAAACGCAGCTTCGTGGGCTCCGCGCGTGTGGCTGTGTCTCCCTGAGAGGGCGAGCAGACGCCCACCCAGCCCCAGCTTTTTATTCCTGCGTCTGTGTCTTTCTCTTTTATTCTCAGTTTCTCTTCATCCTCAGCTCCTCCACTCAGAAACGGAACCCAGTCTCTCTCCACACTGGATGTGAGGAGAGAGACAGAGACAGAGACAGAGACAGAGGGGAAAAACACCCTCCGTGTCCAGGAGTGCCGGAGGAAGAAGCAGTTCGGTGGGATGCGCTTCCTTCCGGGGATGCGGCCCGACAAAGCGCGCGGGCTGGGCTACAAGGCCAAGCCAGGCTACGCCATCTACTGGACTCTTGACACTAATGACACTCCCCAGTCATTAATGTGCAGATGAACTATGGGAGAAATTACCTGGAGGTCTCTCCATCAATCTCTCACTATGGGGGCATAAAAGGCAATCTCTGAGCGGGGAGATAGCAACAGCCCAGGGTAGCCGCAAACACCCTGTCCCTAAGGGTGCCACCTCGGCAAGCCCGTCCATCACGGTGTCAGACAGCCAATGTTTGCTCGAAGTCTTCCGTCTGTTGCCGAGGAGCGAGCTGGACACCACCGGGGGGCTCGGAGAGTCCTGAGCTCTTGCTGGGTTGGGGAAGATTCCACGTACAGATTCTTTGAGGCGATCCTCACGGATCCGTTCCATCAAGCTCTCCGAAGACATCCTGACACCCAGTGGGCGGGTCACCCAACCAGCCCACGAGCACGGGAGACGCGAGGGCTGACGTCTGGAGAGCCGTGGCCTTGGGGAGGGCCACAAGTGCCGCCACACGATGGGTGGTCCTTGCCCTGCAGCTTGGAGAAGGCGCGATACTCTCCAGCTCCACCGTTACCGTTACCGCTAATAGAAGTGATGTTTGTAAAATTCTCCCCTAATAAACAATTTAGGACAGGAAGGAGGAGGAGGGGGAGGAGGAGGAGGAGGAGGAGGAGGAGCAGCAGCAGCAGCAGTAGCAGCAGCCACCTGTGGTGAGATCTGTCCCCCCCCCCACGGTCCCCACGGGAGTCCAGCTGGAGGGGAGGTGGGCAGGGAAGGGCAGGCTTCCCAGGCTCAGACCCCTCAGCTCCTCCTCTCTCCCGGCCCTAAGATTGTGCAGCTTCCCACCCCCATCCCCCGAGAGAGAAAGGGAGAGAGAGAGAAACATTGATGAATCATGGATCAGCTGCCTCCTGCACGCCCCACCCTGGGGATCCAGCATGCAACTCTGGCCTGTGCCCCGACCAGGAATCGAACCCTGACCTCCTGGTTCCACAGGCCGATGCTCAAGCCCTGAGTCCCCTCCCCACCAAGCGAATAGTCCGGCTTTTAAGGAGAATGCTCGCTGGAGTCCTCCCATTTCTGTCTCAAGGAAAGAGGAGCAGGGAAGGAAGGAGAGAAAAATCCCCCAGTTTCCCCCCCCCCCATCCCATCCCATCCCATCCAGGAGGGCTTACCCCATGTGACCCCTGCGGCACCGCGTCCAGGAAGGCCAGGAGGGACCCCAGCGCGCCCGCCCGGCGCTTTAGGACACCAGGGTCCCCGTGCCCAGGCTCTGCCGGGCGCGCACCGTCTGGATGGCCTGCTGGTTCTTGAACTTGACCAGGCCCAGGGAGATCTGGGCGTTCCAGCCGGCGTCCTCCAGCGGGCAGCGGAAATCGATCTCGCCGCCGCCCTCGGTCACCAGCGTGAAGTAGACGTGGCGCCCCGTGCTCTCCACGCACTCCACCGCCTTGATGCGCGCGAAGCTGAGCTCCTTGGGCCGGCCGCCCGCGCCCTTGGCCTCGAAGAGCTGCAGCCCGCGCTCGGTGAGCACGCAGCGCTTCCGCTTCCACAGTTGCAGGAGGCCGCCGCTGCGCTTCTCCAGCACCCCCTCCTTCAGCACAGCCGCCGCCGCCGTCATGGGCCCGGGCCCCGGCCTCCGGGAGCCGGGAGCGCCGCTGGGAATCGGGAACCGGGGACGCCGGCCCCGCGCGCGCTCTGGTCACCGGGGTCCCCGCAAGCCGGGAGCGCGCCGCTGGGAACCGGGAACGCCGGCCCCGCTCGCTCTGGTTACCCGGGGCCCCGGCTTCAGCCTCGGGTCACCCCGGGCCCGGAACGCCCGCTGCGCCCCCGATCCCTGGTGCGCGCTCCCCGCAGCCTCGAGGACGCCCGCTGCCCGGCGCGCGCTCTGGTCACCCCGCGCCCCGGCTGCAGCCTCGGGTCACCCCGTGCGCGCGGCTCTTCACGGCCGACAGCTTGCTGGCTCCCTGGCTCGGCCCGGCTCCGTCTGCGCGCAGGGAGGCCGCCAGGGAACTTGTCCTTACACGTCCCGCCGCTGCCTCCTGCGCGACGCATTCCTGCCCCCGCGGTCCCTCCCCTGCGCGCAGCGCGCCTGCCGGGCAGGGCCTGGGGGCGGGGCCGGCCGGGGCCTCCGTCAGCCCCCGAAGGGGCTGGGCCTCTGGAGGGCCGGCGGGTGCCCAGATAGGGGGGCCGCTTACACAACAGCCTCGGCCTCTGGCCTCCTGTCGGCCGCTTCTTGCAAACACGCTGCCCTGGGCTCGTGGGGAGAGAGGAGCGGTCGCTGGTCGCCAGGGGCAGGCTTGCTGAGTGCCTGCGTGAGACCTGGCCTTGCAGCCTGGGCCCCTTTCCTAGCAGGGCCGACCCCCCCTGGCCTGGTGTCATCAGAAACAGGCGCGAGATGGGGGGTCGGGAAGGAGCGGGAATCCGCGCTGGGTTCTGCCCTCACCGGCCCAGTCCTGGAGGCGCAGGGCCCTGGAGAGGCTGCGCACAGCTCTCCGCTGGGAAGACCACCCCCACCCGGAGAGGGGGGCCTGGCGGGGAGAAGCCAGTGCAAACAGAGGAGAGGAACCGAGGACACTCAGGCTCCCCTGGGATCTAGGAGATTTGGGGAGCCAGGAGGGACGCCAGGGTGACTGGGGTCTCACTGCCTGGAGTCCTCTCCATCACACACACTGGGAGGGCCCCGGCTCAGCCCCAGGCCTGCTGCTCCCTCCTAAGAGAAAGGCCTAGTCCCTGGACTGAGTTTGGGAGGAGACGTTTTAGACTTTCTGCCTAAAAAGTTGTGTGTGGCCCAGTGATTGAGCTTCTACCTAGGAACCAGGAGGTCAGGGTTCGATTCCCAGTCAGGGCACAGGCCCAGGTGTGCTCTCCATGCTCAGTGTGGGGGTGCAGGAGGCAGCCGGTTCACGATTCTCTCTCATCATGGATTTTCTCTCTCTCTCCCCCTCCCCCTTCCTCTCTGACATCAATAAAATTTACATATCTACATTAATATCTACACAAATAAAAGAGGAAGATTCAAATTGACCATACCTTTGTGATGCCCACCAGCCAATCAGGATTGCGTATGCAAATTAACCAAAGATGGCAGGCTGATTTGCATACTCAGGGCCCCTGGGCAGCATGGGAAGGCAGCTTCTGACCAGAGCAAAGGCAGTGCCAGCAGCCAGGGGAAGGAAGGCCCAGTCTTGTACGAATCTTCGTGCACCGGGCCTCTAGTTATGTACTACACACACACACACACACACACACACTCATACACACAAACAGAGAGACACACACACACCCATACACACACACAGACACACACACACACACGCGCGCACACACACACACTCATACACACAAACAGAGACACACACACACACCCATACACACACAGAGAGACACACACACACACGCACACATGCACACTCATACACACAGAGACACACACACTCACACACACACACAGAGACACACACAGAGACACACACACACATACACACACACAGAGACACACACACACATACACACACGCACACTCATACACACAGAGACACACACACTCACACACACAGACACACACACATACACACACGCACACACACACACTCATACACACAGACACATACACACACACTCATACACACACACACACATACACACACAGAGAGACACACACACACACACACACACTCATACACAACAGAGACACACACACAGAGACACACACACATACACACACACGCACACACACACTCATACACACACATACACACACTCACACACACGCACACGCACACACTCATACACACACACTCACACACACGCATACACACATGCACACACGCGCGCGCACAACACTCACACATACACACACAGAGACACACACTCATACACGCACACACTCATACACACACACGCACACATACACACACACACAACACGCGCACACACACACGCACACACGCACAGGAGCTTTGGGTTCAGACCTCAACTCCTCCCCTCCCTTCTGTGACCTGCCCACCTCAGGCAGCGACCCTGCCCCCCCCCTTCCCGTCTGTTAAATGGGAGGATTCCTTTCTCCTCCTCCTCCTCCTCCTCCTCCTCCTCCTCACCTGGATTCCGGTGGGCACATGAGGTCACGCCTGTGGAAGGCGGGGCCCAGGCCTGGCACCTCCCGGAGTCCCAGCGTCTCCACACATTCGATTTCCCCCTCCCTCCACCTCCACTGCCTCAGGGAGGACGGGGACCCTGATCGAGGGCCATGGTGCCCCGTCACTCCATCATGGGGTGGGCTCGCCAGGCACCCCGCCGTCTTCGGGACCCCGTCGTCGAGGGTTCGTGATGGATGATTATGGAGATGATGTGGTCATGGCGGGAATGAGGTCTTCTTGTACCACCCTCCTGCCCAAGGAGGCGGGGAGGCGGGCCTAACGGGTACAAGGAGGGTCCAGGGTGGGAGGGAGGGGGTGCCCTGCATGGCAGTACCCAACCTGGAGGTGGGGGGTGGGGCGAGACTGTCACGTCCTATCTCGGTTCTTAAAATATATATATATATATATATATATATATATATATATATATGTCAAAACCGGTGTGGCTCAGTGGATAGAGCGTCGGCCAGCGGACTCAAGGGTCCCGGGTTCGATTCCGGTCAGGGGCATGAACCTTGGCTGCGGGCACATCCCCAGTGGGGGCTGTGCAAGAGGCAGCTGATCGATGTTTCTCTCCCATCGATGTTTCTGACTTTCTATCCCTCTCCCTTCCTCTCTGTAAAAAATCAGTAAAAAATATTTTTAAAAGAATAAAAATAAAAATATAGCTATAGATTAATATATGTAGATTTTTGTTGATTTCAGAGAGGAAGGGCTTTGCAGGGCCACAGCCCCTCTGCACCAGGAGGAAAGCTGGCCGGGGCTCAGAGGGGGCACAGCCACGCGGCCCATCCGAGGCGAAGCCGGTGGGCTGCAGGGCTGCCGTGGGGACCCGGCCCGGGCGGTGACGCCGCCCCGGCCCGTGCTGGTCCGGGGACCTGGGCGTCCGTCCTCCGGTCTCATGACCTGCCTCCTGGCGGGGAACCCGTGACTCACCCTGACCCTCTCCCCATCGGGGAGGGGCTGGGGCCTGGGCTGGATTCCTGGGCTGGATTCCCAGGCCGGATTCCCGGGCCGTGAGAGGGATCGAGGAGATTTGGGGAGCCAGGAGGAGCAGGATGGAGAGGCTGGTGCTCTCTGCTGGGGTATCCTTGCCCTGCTCCTGGGAGGGGAGCCCTAACTTGGCATTTGGGGGGGCTCTTGGCTGGGGTGGTGCTGGGGGCTGGGCCGGAGGCACTGGATTTGTATGGGCTTGTTGACTGCACACGGCCTGATGGACAGAATGTGCCCTGGTTGCAGCCAGAGTGGCGTCCCCCCTTCTCCCTCCCTTCCCCCCTGGGAGAAAGCTGATCTGCCCTATCAGTCCCTCAGTCCCTCGGGGTCCAGCTGGAACGCGCTCGGTGACACAGCGTCCCGACGCGCGGGCTGCAGCCACGTGACGAGGGAGCCTCCCCCCCCCCCCCCCCCGGGCCTCAGGACGGGGTGGGGAGAAACAACGGAGCCCTCCTGGTGCGGCTCATGGGGCGGAGCCTCGACCTGTGAACCAGGAGGTCACGGTTCGATTCCCAGTCGGGACACAGGCCGGGGTTGTGGGCTCGGTCCCCAGTAGGGGGCGTGCGGGAGGCAGCCCGTCCGTGATTCTCTGTCATCACCGATGTTTCTCTCTGAAATCAACAAAAATGTATATTTTTAAGTATATATTTTATTGATTTTTTTAAAGAGAGGAAGAGAGAGGGATAGAAAGTCAGAAACACCGATGAGAGAGAAACATTCATCAGCTGCCTCCTGCACACCCCCTGTCTGGGACGTGCCCGCAACCAAGGGACATGCCCTTGACCGGAATCCAACCCGGGACCCTTCAACCCGCAGGCCGACGCTCTGTCCACTGAGCCACACCGGTTAGAGCTAAATATATACATATATATATATTTTTAAGTGCCCTAACCGGTGTGGCTCAGTGGACAGAGCATCAGTCAGGGGACAGAAGGGTCCCAGGTTCAATTCCAGTCAAGGGCATGTACCTTGGCTGCAGGCACATCCCAGACAGGGAGTGTGCAAGAGGCAGCTGATCGATGTTTCTCTCTCTTCAATGTTTCTAACTCTCTCTCCCTCTGCCCTCCTCTCTATAAAATATATATATATATATATATATACTTCAAAGAGGAAGGAAGAGGGAGAGAGATAAAAACATCAATGATGAGAGAACCATTCATCAGCTGCCTCTTGCACGCCCCCTACTAGGGAATCGAGCCCACAACCCAGGCATATGCCCTTGGCCGGAATTGAACCTGGGACCTTTTAATCCACAGGCCGATGCTCTATCCACTGAGCCACGCCAGGCAGGACGATAGATATATTTTTAAAAGGTTACTGCTACTCCCTCCTCAGCCTGACCCAGGTTCCCAGGGTCAGGTAGCTCCTCCTCATCCAGGCAGAGCAGGCCCACAGGTGTGCTCCCCCCTGATTCTGCACCCCACCCTCCATCCACAGGTGCCCCCTCTCCCGGGGAGACCCCCACCTTCCCCGCCGACCTCTCTCTCCCCACCCCTCTGCTGTGGGCCCTCCATTCCCGACTGTGGGTGTCTTCGGGGGAGAAACGGAAAGAGAAGCGGATCGGGGTTTCGAGGCTCTGGGTGAGGCTCTGGGTTTTTGGGGTTCCTTGCAACAGACTGGGGCCAACCCGCCCAAGCTTGCACCCTGCCAGGGCCTCCCTGGAAATCACCTCCCACGCTCCGCCCGGCGGCTCTTTCATCGCCTTCCAGCCCCATAACCTCTCTGACTCACCAGGGATCCCTTTGGTCTGGGGTCCTCTCTACCCCCCCACTGGCGGCCGAGCCTGGGCTCTGAACCCCGAGTGGGTCTGGCAGGGACGGGACCATGGGTTCCGGGCTGAGGCTGGGGCCTGCAGGCTGTTCCCTTCTCCCAGGCACCCTCGCCTCTGGGCGCTCGTGTGGACGGGCAAAGGGGCCTCGCCGGTGAGACCCTGGGCCGAGGGGACCCCGGGCTGAGGGGCAGGGACATCAGAGTGGCTGACCCCCCCTTCCCCAACCCCTCGGGGAACTTGCCGCCTTAGCCAGCCTGCCCGCAACGGCAGTGCCAACCTGGACACAGGGAGAGTTAAGTATGAGCCAGGCTCTGGGCTGGCCACTGGGAAGACAGTTTCTCTCTCTCTCTCTCTCTCTCTCTCTCTCTCTCTCTCTCTCTCTCTCTTTATTTTTAAATCTATTTTATTGATTTTTTTTTTTTTACAGAGAGGAAGGAAGAGGGAGAGAGACTCAGAAACATCGATGAGAGAGAAACATCTATCAGCTGCTTCCTACACACCCTCCTGCTGGGGATGTGCCCGCAGCCAAGGTACATGCCCTCGACCGGAATCGAACCCGAACCCTCAGTCCACAGGCCGACGCTCTATCCACTGAGCCACATGGGTTTCAATCTCTCTTTTTTTAAAAAAATATTTTTTTATTGATTTCAGAGAGGAAGGAAGAAGGAAGAGAGAGAGAGAAACATCCATGATGAGAGAGAATCATGGATCAGCTGCCTCCTGCACGCCCCCCACTGGGGATCGAGCCCGCAACCCAGGCCTGTGCCCTGATCAGAATCAAACCCAGGACCCTTCAGTCTGCAGGCCGGCGCTCTATCCACTGAGCCAAACCAGCTGGGACCATGATCGGGAAACTCATCCGTCCGCAGAGCCAAATACCAACAGCACAACGACGGACATTTCTCTGGAGAGCCACATTTTTAAACTTAAACGTCTCCTAACCCCACTTCTTCAACACAGACTCGCCCGGGCCGTGGTGTTTTGTGGGAGAGCCACCCTCCAGGGGCCGAAGAGCCGCCTGTGGCTCTTGAACCGCAGTTTGCTGACCACAGGCCCAGAGCAAGCCCCACCCCGAGGCTGCCTCTCGTTTTCAGGGAGGAGGAGTGATGGGACCTGGACGCGGCAGAGTGTGACCGGCCCTGAGGAACCAGCAATGTGGCCACCAGGCACCCATGAGTGTTGCTGGGAGGCCGGGAGAAACAGCCCCCGACCCCCGGCCCAGGACCAAGCCCAGGGACCCCCTGGAGGAGACAGGCCGAGGTCTGCTAAATGGAAACCCAGGAGGCTCTGGGGCAGCGGCTTCAGAACCGCCCGGGCCCAGTCCAGGCACAAAAATGCCCACAAATGGGCTTTCCTCCAACGACCTGCTCCCTGGATTTTCCTGGCCTTCGGGGCGAGTCTTCCCGGGCCCATCACCTCAGAGGCGGGTACCACCCAGCGGTGTGTGCCAGGCAGGCGGGTCCCCGGTTTGCGGCCCCCGTCAGGACACGGGCACCACCTTCTCCTGGGAGCCACGCGGCCCTGCCGGGTCCCAGGCCCCACCCCAGGGGCCGGAGCAGCGGCTGGGCTGCGTTTCCACGAGAGGTCCCAGGCGAAGCGCTCCTCCCACGATGGATGGAGGCCAGCACCCCGCCTCCCGCAGTGGCTGAGGCCGGAGGGGAGGGGCCGGCCCAGAGTCGCGCAGCTGGTTCCCAGGCCGGCGCCCTGGCTTGTCTGGGACGTGAACCCCAAAACGTCGCCGAGGCTCAGCTCCCTCGCCTGCCACGCCGGCTCCCGGCCCTGCTCCGTGCTGCCGACGTTGGAACCAACGGAGACAACAAGCCGAACCGGTGCGGCTCAACGGATAGAGCGTCGGCCTGCGGACTGAAGGGTGCCGGGTTCGATTCCGGTCAAGGGCATGTACCTTGGCTGCAGGCACATCACTAGTGTGGGGTGTGCAGGAGGCAGCTGATGGATGTTTCTAACTTTCTCTCCCTCTTCCTTCCTCTCTGTAAAAAAACAATAAAATGTATTTTAAAAAATAAATAAAATAAAATAAAATAAAAAGGCTCCACAAGTGATTCTCATAATTGGGGGGAGGAGAGGGAAGGAGAGAAGGTTTAGAGTTGGGACCAGGGTGGCGGGAGGCGGGGCACCGCCCAGCAGTTTATTCTGGGGGTTCTTCCCCTGCTGGGCTCGCTGCCACCCCCTCACCTGACCCAGGTGTGGGCCCCTCCCCCAGGATTTCCACACCCTGTTCAGGGGAATCATTACTCCCTCACCCCCCACTCTCCCTCCTTCCGGCCTCACCCCTCCGCTGGCTCCCCCGTCTCTGCCCCCAGGTCCCCCAAACAGGTTGGGGGGCTCTGGGAGGAGGGAGACTCTCTGCACCGGCCTCCCACCAGGCGGCGCCCTCCTGCCGCGCTGCACCCCTGGCACCCAGCTCAGCTCAGAGTTGCAGAACCGAGGACAGCAATGCCTGGATGGACGCCACGACCCTTGCCCCCTCCTTGGGGTCCGCTCCCCGCAGGCCCGTTTTGGCCTGAGACACTCGGCCGGAGCAGCCGTCATCTGGGACCCCAGGTGAGACCCGCCCCTCAAGGCCCCGGAGGACAAAGAGGGATGAGAGGACTGGGCGCCAGCGCCACCTGGCGGCGGACCCTGCTCCCTGCAAGGTACCACCTCCCCCTCCAGGTGCAGTCCCTTCTCTCCTGCCCGCCCGCTGCTTCCCGCTCCCCCCTACACTGTGCTCAGGGGCTTCAGGGTCCGGGGTTCGCTCCAAGGGGGTGCGTCCAGACCCTCCACACACAATGGGGCTGCTCAGGAAGGCGAGAGAGGCAGGAGGATTGGCCTACTGTTGGGGTGCAGAGACTGGCCCAA
Source organism: Antrozous pallidus (assembly GCA_027563665.1). NCBI lineage: Eukaryota > Metazoa > Chordata > Mammalia > Chiroptera > Vespertilionidae > Antrozous > Antrozous pallidus. Next base: position 810,623 of record CM050529.1, on the reverse strand, counting down.
GCAGCCAGCAGAGGGCAGCCTGTGCTCAATGTTGGGCCCCAAACCCTCATTCGGGACTCTCCTGTGGGGTTCTCCCAGAGCAGAAGGGGATCAGGTGTGCGTGGGGAGCCATCCATCCACCCATCCATCCATCTATCCACCCACCTATCCATCCACCCATCCACCTATCCATCCATCCATCCATCCATCCATCCATCCATCCATCCATTCATCCATCTACCCATCCATCCATCCACCCACCTATCCATCCATCCATCCATCCATCCATCCACCCACCCATCTACCTATCCACCCACCTATCCATCCATCCATCCACCCACCCACCTATCCACCCCCTACTCCCCGCCCCCAATTATGAGGATCACTTGTGGAGCCTCTTTAATATATTGATTTCAGAGAGGAAAAGAGATGTGGGGAGAGAGAAACATCCATGATGAGAGAAAATCATGGATCGGCTGCCTCCTGCACGCCCCATATTGGGGATCGAGCCTGCAACCCGTCATGTGCTGTTGACTGGAATAGAACCCGGGACCCTTCCTGGCTGGACAGCAGGCCCCTGAGCCGCCCCCGCTAGGTCACCTGCCACCGGCACGGCCTCTAGTCCCACACTATCGGTTGCCCCACACGGGGTCAGGTCTCTGTCCCAGGGTCGGGGAGGGGGTCTGCCAGGGAAAGGCTGGACGGTCATCGGGGTGTGATGCTCAGAAGGCTTGTTGCTGTTACTAGCACAGCCTCTGCTCCTTGTTTTATTTTTAAATATATTTGTGCTGACTTCAGAAAGGAAGGCAGGGAGAGAGAAACATCCATGATGAGAGAGAGCCGTGGGTCGGCTCCCTCCTGACCCCCCCCCGCCCCACCCCCCGCAGCGGCGCGAGGCGGACCCTGACAGCGGAGCTCACTTCTGGTGGCGTTTATTGACCACGTGAGGGGTCAGCTGAAACACAGCCCAGGCCCCAGCCCTCCCGGCCAGCTCCATCCCCTCGCTCTCCTCCTGCCCCTGCGAGCTTCGAGGCTCCTCTCTCGGCTCCTGCTGCTCTGACCTGGGGGCCTGGGAGAGGGGTGACGGGGCTGGAGAGGGTCCCGGGGCGGGGTGGGCAGCTGGGCTGGGCGGGAGGGTCCGGAGCTCCAGATGCAGAGGGGAGGGGTGTCCAGACGAGGACCGGGGGGCCGGGAGCCCCTGTGTGTGAGGGCTGAGCGGCGTGGCAGCAGGACACTGCTGGGTGTGTGAACGGGGGACCCCGCCTGGGTCGGGGCAGAGCCGTCTCCCCTCAGTTCTGGGCCTCTGATAAACAAGGGTGCGTACTGGGGTATTTCCTGGGGATCCCCATCAAACCGGGAGCTGGGGAGGTCAGACCATATTCGGACTCCGGGGTTCTCAGACTTGGGTGTTCTCTCACCCCAATTCCCCGCCATCTCAGAGGTCACGGCCTCAAGGTCACAGTCTAGGGGAGCAGGTGTCGCTTGTGGGCCAGGACCCTCTCTCGTGCCTCTCTGTCCCCCTCCCCCACTCGGTGACTCCTGAGCTGGGGGGACCCCCTAAACCTGTTCTGAGGGACACCCCCTTTCTCACAGGGAGGAAGCTCTGGGCTGGGGAACCCACAGCCTCTACTCTGGACCCCGAGACGGGGTGTGGGAGACAAAATGGGAGACCCCCGCCAGTGATGGTTTGGACATCATGCAGGGGGAGCCCCTGAGGGGGGGCTTCAGGCTGACCGAAAACCAGAGAGGGCCAGACACCGAGTTCCGGTCCCTGGTGATGTGCGTGCGTGGGCAGGGCTGAGGGGCGGCGTCCTGGGGTGGCCGAGGCTGTGGGGAGGGGGCGGTGGAGGTGGCACGTGGTGGGGGGGGCGCGGGGGGCTGGTGGCCTCACTCCGAGTGCACCAGGGCGCCCGCTCCCTGCCCGAAGCCGAAGCCCTTGGGCCCAAAGTTCTTGGCGTAGCATCCTGCAGAGAGGAGATACCCCGTGAGGACACGCCACCCCGAGTGCCTGCCCACACCCCCACTTCCGCAGCCCCCAGCCCCACAGCGAGGAGGGTCCCAGCCCCCCCGTCCATCCTCCTCCTCAGAGAGGACAGAGCTGCTCTCTGGCCAGGCCTCCCTCTTGGGGTGTGCCCTCTAGGACCGTGGTCGGCAAACCAGGCCCCTGGAGCGTGGTTCTTCCACAGAGCACCACCGCCCGGGCCAGTCTGTGTGGGAGACGTCTGCGTTTGAAGAGCGGCTCCAGAGACACGGCGGCCGTTGGCTGCTGGCATTTGGCTCTGTGGACGGTGAGTTTGCCGACCGCGGGCCTAGGAGACGCTCAGGGCCTGACCCCAAGGCCGGGGGTCGGTGTACAGCGGGCCAGGGCACCACTGCCCCCCATCCCTCCGCCTCCCTGCCCCCCCCCCCGGGCCCGGCGGGGGACCCCACACCCACCTTTGCAGTAAATCTCGCCGTCCTTATCGGCCAGGGTGGTGGACTCCAGGCCTTTGCCACACTTGGCGCAACGGAAGCAGGACTTGTGCCAGGACTGGGGGGGAGAGGGAGCCCGCCGTGAACGCTGTCCCCGGGGACTAGGGTGTCCCCGTCCCCAGCCCCCCAGCCCATGATGTCACAAGGTAGGAATCTGCTGAGCCAGGGCTGGAGGGAGGAGGCAGTCGGGCTGACAGCAGAGGTGCAGACGGGGGAGCTCAGGGCATCCCAAGTATGGGGGACGGGCAGTGGCACCAGCTGAACCCCAAGGGGAAGGCAGGGAGGGTGTGGGGGTCACAGCCCAGAGGAGCAGAGCCTCCTGCAGGCCAGGGCCCTGTTGCATGCCTCTCTGTGCCTCTCCCCCACTCTGGTGACAGGGGCAGGGGTCAGCCTCCTCCAGAAGCATGGGGTCAGTGGGGTGAGGTCAGCGAGGTGGGCACGGGGTCGCCCAGACCCTGCCCTGCCTCAGCCACTTCCTCCTCCTCCCGGCCCTCTCTGCCCACCGGGCAAATGAACCTGGGAGCTATGGTATTTTCCGAGTATAAGACGGCCGGAACTGATGATGACGGGAGGAAGATAACAAACAAGAGAGAGAGCAAGTGCCGGGCAAGTCCCTGGCGAGTTAGCAACGCCCATCGTAACTGCAAGCTACGGTATTTTTACACCCGGCGTATAAGACGACCCCGACTTTTGAGAAGCTTTTCCTGGGTTAAAAAGTCGTCTTATACGCCCGGAAATATGGTAGGTATGCGGGGGGAAGATGGGGGAGGGCAGTTGCCAGGCCAGGAAAGCTTTGTCTTGCAATTTCTCCGGGGGTCTCTCCTGGGGCAGCCCAGCCTCTGAGCTTTATTTTTTTTTAAATATATATATTTTATTGGTTTTATTTTTTATTTACTTATTTTTTTTACAGAGAGGAAGGGAGAGGGATAGAGAGTTAGAAACATCGATGAGAGAGAAACATCCATCTGCTGCCTCCTGCACACCCCCCTTTGGGGATGTGCCCGCAGCCAGGGTACATGCCCTTGACCAGAATCGAACCTGGGACCCTTGAGTCCACAGGCCGACGCTCTATCCACTGAGCCACACCGGTCAGGGCTCAGCCTCTGAGCTTTAGAGCGAGGTGCCTCGGTCGCCGGAAGGCCGTCCCTCCCTCCCCCCTCTCCCCTGGCAGCTTTCCCGGTGGGCTGGCCGGCCAGAGGGGCCCTGAGCCAGTGGCACCTGGTGTGGCCCACAGAGGAGCTGGGGGGGAGGGGTCCCCGCACAGGGTCCAGGGGAGCAGCCTGTTTGGGACGCAGCCACTGGGGCAGGAGGGTCCCCTCAGACACCAGCTCCAGCGGCAGCAGCGGCGCAGGCTCAGGGGCGGAGGGGCGGCCGGTCCTGCCAGAGGCCAGCGGCACCAGGCCCCACAGAACCAGGCCTTTTAAGGGCAAAGGGCCTCCCTCTGCACAGCCTCGTCCTGGGCTGCAGGCGAGGAGGCAGCTGGACCGACTCAGACCTCCTGGCAGACAGAGACCTCTTCACGCTGCCTCCTCCTCCTCCTCCCAGAGACGGAGAGACGGGAGGGGGGCCCAGACCCCAAAGATGGAGACACGGGAGGGGGGCCCAGACCCCAGCCTCTTCCCAGAGCCCTGCCTGGAGCTCTCCCAGCTGGGGGAGGAGGACTCCCTTCCAAACCACACCCTCCTGCTCAGGGCCTCGCCTCCTCCCCCCCTCCCCACCCCTGCCTCCCATTGGCACCCCAAGAGCTCCAGCTCCTCAAGGCTTCTTTCTCGGCCCAGGTCAGGGAGAGGAGCTCCTGCAACCTCTCCTGCCTCGACACAGGCCCCGACCAGCGTGGCCCAGGGGCGGAGCGTCCACCTAGGAACCAGGAGGTCAGGGTTCGATTCCCGGTCAGGGCTGTGGGCTCCTCCCCAGTGGGGGGCGTGCAGGAGGCGGCCGGTCCGTGATTCTCTCTCATCACGGATGTTTCTCTCTCTCTCAATCTTGATCTCCCTTCGCCTCTGAAATCAATTAAAATAAATTTTAAAAAGAAAAAGAAGCCAAAACCGGTGTGGCTCAGTGGATAGAGCGTCGGCCTGTGGACTGGGGTGTGGGAGGGGTCCCTGGTTCGATTCCGGTCAAGGGCATGGACCTTGGCTGCGGGCACATCCCCAGTGGGGGGTGGGCAGGAGGCAGCTGATCAATGTTTCTCTCTCATCGATGTTTCTGACTCTCTATCCCTCTCCCTTTCTCTCTGTGAAAAATCGATAAAATATGTTTAAAAAAAGAAAAGAAAGAAAAGCAACAGCCAGATGTGCCAAGTACCGGAACCACCTGACGCAAGGTGTGTCACAGGCCCGGCCCTCCCTCCCGTCCCCCGGGCCCCGGGCCCCTCACCTTCCCGGCACCGATCACCTTCTCCGCGGCATAGACGGCCTGGCCGCAGCGGGGGCAGCGCTCGGACCCCCCGATCTTCTGGGCGAACTTGGAGGCGTTGGGGTTGGTGGTGGGCCTGTGGCCGGGGGCCCTGCAGGACCAGGACGAGGGTGGGTCAGCACACCGTGGGCACGGCCCCGCCTCCATCTCACCCAGGTGGGCAGGGGCAGCTCTCCCAGCCGGTTACAGGGCCAGGGCATTGGGGAGCTCTTGGGTGGGCTCCCCTGTCCCCAATAGGGACATCCAGGGCCCCACAATGCTATGCTGTTTCCCTGTAGACACCCTACAGCTCCCACAATGCTATGCTGTTTCCCTGTAGACACCCTATAGCTCCCACAATGCTATGCTGTTTCCCTGTAGACACCCTACAGCTCCCACAATGCTATGCTGTTTCCCGTAGACACCCTGCCGCCTGGTCACAAGCTGGAACCACCTTATCCTTGTCCCAATTCTGCCATCAGATTTTTTCCGGGATAAATGTGTTGACCCCTCATTCTGAAGGGTCGCAACCTCGGTTGGCACGTGCCAACTCATTCCTCCGGCCAGTCATTTCCATCCATCCCTCGGGGTGACTGCCGACTGCACCCCTGAAAGCAAGTCAGGGGTCAGGGGTCGCTAGGTGCCGGGGACCTAGTGTCAGACACCCTGTGGCATTCCCAAGGGACAGATGGCAGAGGCTGGCCTGGTGGCCCTCCCTGGCTGGGGACCCCGGTCCAGTCACTGACATCAGGCTGCGTTTTCGGGCTCAGGGGTGGAGGGTCGGCCTAGGAACCAGGAGGTCAGGGTTCGATTCCAGGTCAGGGCACAGGCCCGGGTGGTGGGCTCCATCCCCAGGGGAGGATATGCAGGTGGCAGCTGGTCAACAATTTTCTCTCTCACATCAGTGTTTCTCTCTCTCTCACACTCCCCCACCTCCCTTCCTCTCTGGCATCAACAAAAATACACACATATAAAAAAAAAAGGCGGGGGGCCGAAACTGGTGTGGCTCAGTGGATAGAGCGTCGGCCTTTGGACTGAAGGTCCCGGGTTCGATTCCAGTCAAGGGCATGTACCTTGGCTGGGGGCACATCCCCGGTGGAGGGTGTGCAAGAGGCAGCCAATGGATGTTTCTCTCTCATCGATGTTTCTGACTCTCTCTCCCTCTCCCTTCCTCTCTGTGAAAAATCAATAAAATAGATTTTAAATAAATAAAGGTAAAGAAAAAAATTTTAAAAAAGAGGGGCCAAAACCGGTGTGGCTCAGTGGATAGAGTGTCGGCCTTTGGACCGAAGGGTCTTAGGTTCGATTCCTGTCAAGGGGGCACATCCCCAGTAGGGGGTGTGCAGGAGGCAGCTGATGGATGTTTCTCTCTCATCCATGTTTCTGACTCTCTATCCCTCTCTCTCCCTTCCTCTCTGTGAAAAATCAATAAAATAGATTTTAAAAAGTGGGGGTGGGAGGAGGGCATGGGACCAAGTTATCCTGGAAGGAGGGGGTTGGGGGAGCCTCCCTCCCAGCTCTAACAGGCCACATAGGGGGGCACCTGGCCTGGCTAGTTCCCCTGGGACCCCAGCTTCTCTGATGGGCCTGGCACTTAGGGGGGGTCCCACGAGGGCCCTGGAAACAGGCCTCCTGAGCCGTCGATGGGAACTGGCCGTGGCTGAGCGTGTCTGGCGGGGCGGTGGGGGGCGGGGCGGGAGCGGGGGCTCCGGTACTCACTCCTCATGCCGGATGCCCAGCGACTCCCCCTTGTCGGTGCTGAGCGTGCCGGCGCCCTGCCCGTAGCCGTAGCCCTTGGGGCCGTACTTCTTGCCGTAGCAGGACCGGCAGTAGATCTCCTCGCCGTGCACGGCCACCGTCGTGCTGTCCAGGTTCTTCTTGCAGACCACTGAGGGGGGACAGAGCGCGTGAGGCCCCCTGAACCCCGGTGGCTCCCCCTCAGCCCCCGCCCTCACGCCTTCCAGCGCACACAGGGATCGGAGGAGGCAGCAGCCCGGCTGCCCCTGCCCCAAAGAAAGAGATCGCGTGTCCCTTGTCCTGACAGGAGAGGAGAAAAAAGACGGGGGGGGGGGGGGGGTTCCTGCTCCCAGCAACGGGGCCCAGGAGGAGGCCGTCTGTGTCTACTTGGGGGGAGGGGTGTGGGTGAAGCAACGCACCCTAAAGGGACGTTTAGTGTTTACCTATTCATTTTTAAATATATTTTATTGATTTTTTTTTTTTTTTTTTTTTTTTTTACAGAGAGGAAGGGAGAGGGAGAGAGTTAGAAACATCGATCAGCTGCCTCCTGCACACCCCCACCGGGGATGTGCCCACAACCAAGGTAACATGCCCTTGACCGGAATCGAACCCAGGAACCTTCCGTCCGCAGGCCGACCGCTCTATCCGCCGAGCCACCCCGGTTTTGGCTAGTACTTATTTATTACTATTTTTAAAACACATTTCCTTTTTTTTTTTTTCCTAAGTGTATTTGTATTGACTTCAGAGAGGGAGGGAGAGGGAGAGAGAGATAGAAGCATCCATGATGAGAGAGAATCGTGGACCGGCTCCTCCTGCACGCCCCACACCGGGATGGAACCTGCAACTGGGCCTGTGCCCTGAGCAGGAATCGAACCCGGACCACGCCGGCTGGGCTGACTTGAGGCAGGAAGGGTTGCAGGGGCTCCCCCTCCCTGACCTGGGCCGAGAAAGAAGCCTTGAGGAGCGGGAGGACTTGGGTGCTGACGGGGACGGGGGTGGAGAAGTGGGGCGTGTGTGGGAGGCAGGCAGCACAGGGCTCTGGGGAGGGACGGGCAGAGCAGGTGATTTTCAGGAGGATCTAGAAGTCGGGGTTCAGTCCCCATGGCCGGGAGCCCCCCAAGGACCAACGGCAAGCCCTGGGTCCCCTCTGGCTGAGCTTCCGGGGCGCCAGGTGTGGGGACCCGTGGGGAGAAACTCCTTCCTCTGCTCTCTGCAGCCCGGGCCCCGGAATTCCCCCTTCGTCCTGGATCTTACGAGCCCCGACTTCCTGCCCTAGAAGGGAATGTTGGACGCCTGGGCCTGCTGCTCCCGCTCTGCGTGGGCGCCAAGCCCCGGGGAGTCAGGGAGCCAGGTCCGTATTTGGGCTGCCTGAGCCCTGGAGTGGGGTGGGGATCTCGAGGACAGGACAAGAGGGGCCTTATTTAGTCTGCAGCCTCTACACGTGGGGCTCAGGGCGGCGGGGAAGCTGGCCCTTTAAAGGCAAGAGAGGGCCCAGCCTTAAACCTCCAGGGAGCGGGGAGGGGAGAGGGAGGAGGGCGGAGAGGAGGGGACAGGCAGGGCTGCTCTGGGGGGCTTTCTGTCGCCCCCTCCCCAAGGAGTATAAGGGGCTACTCTGCGGGGCACACTGAACCCCGATCCTTACAGAACGTCCCGGAACCAAATGAACGCCGCGAGGCAAGAGCCGAGAAGGCAGGTCCCCCCGCACCTGCCTGCCAGCTGGTCCCATGCACTGTGCACCTACTGTGCGCAGCACACCTACTGTGTGCGGCGGCGGGAGCGCAGCGCAGGCCCCCTCGTCCCTGCTCCCGTGTCAAAGGCCACGCTCCCGGAGTCTGTCTATCGCTTCACCCCGCCTTCCCGTCCCTCCCAGACCCGGAAAGGGAATGCGGGCGCCAAGCCAAGTTGAACCCAGAACCAAGGGCCTCCATGGTCCGGGGAGGGAAAGGGAATTCCGGGGACACACTGGGGAGCTACGGCCCTTCCTGCCAGCAGGCCCGGCCCTGCGGCCTCTCTGCCTTAGAAGGAACAGGCCTGTGACTCTAGGCTCCTCTGAACCCCTGACCCGCGCCGGATGCTTTTCACGGCCGAGAGCGACAGCCTCTGTTCCAAAGCCCCGCCCTGCCCCCGCGGGCGCCTCCGGCCCTCCGGCCCTGGAGATCAGAGCCCCGAGCCCGCTCCCCACGCGCGGCTGTTAGCTTCACGACACCCCTCCAGCCCTGCTCTGCCCCTTGACTTTTTAAAAATATATTTTTATCACCTTCAGAGAGGAAAGAGATGGGGAGAGAGAGAAACATCAGTGAGAGAGTGCTGAAGCCAGTTTGGCTCAGTGGATAGCGCATCGGCCTGCAGACTGAAGGTCCCAGGTTCTTCTCTCTCTCTCTCTCTCTCTCTCTCTCTCTCTCTCTCTCTCTCTCTCTCTCTCTTCCCCCTCTCTCCCTCTCCCTCTCCCTCTCCCTCTCCTTCTCTCTCTCTCTCTGATTCCGGTCAAGGGCATGGACCTTGGTTGCGGCTGCGGGCACATCCCCAGTAGGAGGCTTGCAAGTCTCAGCTGATGGATGCTTCTCTCTCAATGTTTCTGACTCTCTCTCCCTCTCCCTTCCTCTCTGTAAAAAATCAATAAAATACATTATAAAGGAAGGAAGGAAGGAAGGAAGGAAGGAAGGAAGGAAGGAAGGAAGGAAGGAAGAAGGAAGATTAGTGAGAGAGAATCGTGGGTCAGATGGAGCCTGCCACTTGGGCCTGTGCCCCGACCGGGAATCGAACCCTGACCTCCTGGCTCAGAGGCTGACGGGGCCGCGTGTCCTGAGTCGTACAACTGCTTCGGATCGTCCACACCTCCTCAGGCCCTCTCCCCCGAATTCCTGACTCCCCTCTGCTGCCTGACACCCAGCCACCCCCACAGGCAGGACTGCAAGGGGCATGGGAGGCGGGAGGAGAGGATTGGCCACAGCTGGCCTCCTGGTCAGTGATGGAGCCACATCCGAAAGCTCAAAGGCCCTCAGGCCCCCAGCAGCCGGACCCTCATCCTGGCCAAGGCCAAAGCCTCTAATGCGCCCTGAAAAAGCCAGCGGCCTGAACATTCCTCAGGAAAGTGTGCTGCTGATCATAAGACGCTGCTGCTGCTGCTGCTGCTGCCGCTGTTGGCAAGCGAGCCAGGTTTGCTGGCTCCTCACGCGTCACACCGGGCCCCTGGGTTGGGAGGGGTCCCAGATTGAAGAGAGTGCAGGCTGGGCTGAGGGGCCACCCCCTCCCACCGTGCACGAATTTCATGCACCAGACCCTCTGGTATTTTAATAAAACATACACCCATACACCCGGACATCAGGACTGGCTGACACCGGGCCGTCCCGGCATCCCCTCTGCCCGCCTTCTGGGGGCAGCGTGTGGGCTAAAGCTGCCCCGTCTTCAAACCCAGACCCTCAGCTCTGACCGCAGCAACCGGGGGACGCCTCCCGCCCCCGTCAGCCCCTCCTGGGTGCGGGGAACGCACTGCTCGTCCGGGCACCAGGCGCAAGCGCGAGGAGGCGGGGGCAGGGTCCCTGGGCAGCCAAGGGCTCCTGACCGGCCGCTGGGCACCTGCCACCTGCTCCCCAGGTCCCGGCTCTGGGCTGTCGGGCGCGGAGACCCGGAGACGAGTCCCCTATGGCCTGTCCCGGGCTGTGTGCACAGGAAGTGACCGGGGCGAGGGCTGGCCCAGCGAGGGAGAAAGAGGCAGCTGGGGGGTGCCACCAGCCGGCCTCGGCACCGGGGATAACCTGCAGGCTGGGAAACGCTTTGGCCGAACCCCCCTTCCTCTCCCCTCCCAGGAAAAGGGATTGGGGCCGAGAGGGCAGGACAGAGCGAGTGGAAAGTTTTTCTCCCCAAATCTCCGCGGGCTGGCGCTGGGCCCTGGCCCTGCCTGGCCTGTGTTGGCTTGGACGTCGGCTTCCGGGGAACAAAGGGCTCTTAAGTGCCTCCCCTCCCTTCCCCCGTTGGGGCTGCGGCCAGATGTCAAGCTGTTCACATCCCCGGGGCTCCGACAAGCCCCGACCTGGGGTGCCCTGCCCCCGCCAGCCCGGTGCCCATGCCAACGCGGGCCACCAACTCACTGCAGAGGAAGCAGGACTTGTGGAAGCTGCTGCCTTCGCACTGCACCTCCTCAGCGAAGTACACGGTCTTCTGGCACACGCCGCACTTCTTGCCTCCTCCCCAGTTGGGCATCCTGGACCTGGGCACACACACGGGCATGAGCCCCAGGGTGAGGGCACTCGGGCCGCCGGGACGGACAGCCGACCACCCCCAGGACAGGCGGGGGACAGCGGGTTTGCCCCGGCCGGCAAGGCTCCGTGGACAGTGTCGGGCTGCGCACCTCTCTCTCGGTAGCGACCCCAAATTTTTTTAATTTATTTATTTTATTTTTTAAAATATATATTTTATTGATTTTTTTGCAGAGAGGAAGGGAGAGGACTAGAGAGTGAGAAACACCGATGAGAGAGAAACATCCATCAGCTGCCTCCTGCACAACCTCCTACTGGGGATGTGCCCGAAACCAAGGCACATGCCCTTGACCGGAATCGAACCAGGGACCCTTGAGTCTGCAGGCTGACGCTCTATCCACTGAGCCCCACCCGCTAGGGCTAATTTATTTATTTTTTTAAAATAGATTTTATTGCCAAAACCTGTTTGACTCAGTGGATAGAGCATCGGCCTGCAGACTGAAGGGTCCCAGGTTCGATTCCGGTCAAGGGCATGGACCTTGGTTGCGGGCACATCCCCAGTGGGAGTGTGCAGGAGGCAGCTGATGGATGTTTCTCTCTCATCAATGTTTCTAACTCTCCCTCTCCCTTTTCTCTGTAGAAAATCAAAAAAATATATTTTAAAAAATGATAATGTTACAGTAAATATTCATGTACTAGTATAAGCTCTGTGAGAACATATATTTAAAAAAATAAAATATATTTTATTGATTTTTTACAGAGAGGGATAGAGAGTTAGAAACATCGATGAGAGAGAGAAACATCCATCAGCTGCCTCCTGCACGCCCTCCTACTGGGGACGTGCCCGCAGCCAAGGTACATGCCCTTGACCGGAATCAAACCCGGGACCCTTCAGTCCACAGGCCGACGCTCTATCCACAGAGCCACAGCGGCTTCGGCAGGACCCCAACTTTTAGCCACAAGGCGTGGGCCCGGTCTAACCTCACATCCCGGGCTCCTGGCTGGGGGAGGGGCTGGGATACACTGTCTTTAGGGCAGTGACCCAGAAGACAGGAGCTGTGGGGACTCCGAAGGGGGCAAAAAAAAAATAACCTGATCTTCTGAGAGAACCTTCTGGAAGCAGCCCCCCTCTTTCCCTCCCCCGCAGCAAGGACAGGGGAGCAAGGGACTCTGGGTTGTTGTCCCCAGAGGGGCAGGCAGCCCCGGCAGCCGTGGCCAGCTGGGAACACAGGCCTGAGAGAGACAAAGAAACCCCAGTGTGCGGTGACATCATCAACTCTCCAACACTCAGCCAAGCCCTCTTTGAATTTTCCAGTTGAAGAAACCAACAAAAAAGGAGAAAAGAAGGGGAAAAAAAAAAAAAAAAAACTCCCTTGATAGTCGAAGCCAGTTCCTTTAAGACCGAACACATCCCCCCCCAGAGACCGGGATTCCTAGGACACAGCTTCTGGAACCCCTGTCCTCATCCTCCCCCACGGCTGCCTCTGCTCTACAACCATCCGTGGCTGCCTAGTGCCTGAGAAAATCAAGCCCTCCCTGGAGAACCCCCCTGGCACGGCACAGCCTCCACTCCCTTTCCAGCTCCATCGCCTGTCACTGCACCGCACCTTGCATATTTTTATTTTTTAAAATATATTTTATTGATTTTTTACAGGGAGGAAGGGAGAGGGATAGAAAGTCAGAAACATCGATGAGAGAGAAACATCCATCAGCTGCCTCCTGCACACCTCCTACTGGGGATGTGCCCGCAGCCAAGGTACATGCCCTTGACCGGAATTGAACCCGGGACCTTTCAGTCCGCAGGCCGACGCTCTATCCACTGAGCCAAACCAGTCTCGGCTGGTGGTTTATTTTTAAATATTTATACTAATTTCAGAGAGGAAGGGAGAGGGGGGCAGAGACACACATCCATGATGAGAGTCATGCATCAGCTGCCTCCCGCACGCCCCTCACTGGGGATCGAGCCCGAGACACCCGGGCACGTGCCCTTGACCAGGAATCGAACCCGGGACCCTTCGGTCCACAGGCCGACGCTCTATCCACTGAGCCACACCAGTCAGGGCTGTCTATACTCTGTGACTCCTGGTGATATTCATTTCTTGGCAGAATTTGTTTCTTGTTTTTTAAAAAAATAAAAATACATTTTTGCCGAGACCGGTTTGGCTCAGTGGATAGAGCGTCGGCCTGTGGACTGAAAGGTCCCGGGTTCGGTTCCGGTCAAGGGCATGGACCTTGGCTGCGGGCACGTCCCCAGTAGGGAGTGTGCAAGAGGCAGCTGATCGATGTTTCTCTCTCATCCATGTTTCTGACTTTCTATCCCTCTCTCCTCCGCTCTGTGAAAAATC
>CM050529.1:740000-790000 GCA_027563665.1 Antrozous pallidus | reverse complement strand
TGTGGCTCTCTCGCCAAAACCGGTTTAGCTCAGTGGTAGAGCATCGGCCTTTGTATTGAAAGGTTCTGGGTTCGATTCCGGCAAGGGCATGTACCTTGGCTGCGGGCACATCCCCAGTGGGGGGTGTGCAAGAGGCAGCTGATCGGTGTTTCTCTCTCTCTCACCGATGTTTCTGACTTTCTATCCCTCTCCCTTCCGCTCTGTAAAAATCAATAAAAAATATATTTTTTTAAAAATAAAAAAAAATAAGAAATGTGGCTCTCCAAAGAAATGTCAGTCGTTGTGCTGTTGATATTCGGCTCTGTGGACGGATGAGTTTGCCGACCACTGGGGTAGAGAAACAGGTCAGTTCAACTCCGGAGCCGCCATCCGGGCGGACGCCTCGGGCGGCGAGCCCCAAGGTCCTGCTCCTCTCCTGAGACCCCCCTCCCTGCCCCTCAGTTCTCGGGACCCTGGAGGGATGCGCTGCCTAGTCCTGCCCTGCCCTGCCCTGCCCCCCCGCCCCGCTTTTACAAAGCAGCAAACTCCCCCCCTTCCTTCCTCGGTCCGTCTGGGGGTGTCCTGCAGACTCCTGGGACTCCGGAGGTCATGCCCACCCACGTGCTGTGGGGAGCGTCCCAGGCAAAGTCCAGAACGGAGAGCGAGGCCACTGGGGCTTCTCCCACGGGATGCGAGGCGCCTGTCACCAGAGGCCGTGGGATGTGCTTTCGGACCCGGATGCCTTTCAGGTGCCCAACCACCGAGCCTCGCCGCCGGGCTCACCCACCGGTGGTGACAAAATCGGCATTACTAACCCGGCAAGGCCCAATCCGCATTATTAACCGGTATGCACATTATTAACTAATATAGGTAATTGACCCTTTACCGGTTAATAATGCGGGTTTTATTTTTTTTTTGTCATCAAAGAAAACACGATAATTTCAAGACAAACATCAAAAGTGCTTTGTTCAAAGTAATGTCCGTCGCTAGCTACACATTTCCCCCATCTTTCAGGGAATGTGTGGGTACCGCCCCAACAGAACTTTTCTTGTTTTGAGGCAGACCATCCAGAGACCCCATTTTCCACTTCAACCTATGTTTTGAAGGGCTGCTCAGACAGTGCATGTGCCGTCGACGGGAACACGTGGTCGTCTGAGGGAGCGAGGGCCGGTGAACACGGCGGGTGGGTTCGTACCTCCCAGGCAAGATCTTCTAACGTTTCGTCAGCTGGTGTGGAGGTGTGTGCTGGTGCGTCATCACGAGCCAAAGTCACTTTGCCGTGTCTGCTGGCCCCTTCTGGTGGTTTTACGGTCAAAGCGTGGTTCAGATGGATTATTTGTTGTTGGGAGCGATCAGTATTAACGGTTTCACCTGGTCTTAGAAGCTCGTAATGCACCACACCTGCCTGAACCCTCCCAACGCAGAGCAATGTCTTCTTTCCGAAGCGACTTGGCCTTACAGTCGATGGTGATGGTTGACCTGGACCAACCCATGATTCTGTGCATTTGAGATTCTCAGAATAAATCCACTTTTCGTCGCCAGTCACAATTCATGCAAAAAAAAAAAAGACATTTTACTGATGACTTTTTGGCTTTCCATTTGTCTTTGGTTCAGTTGACGTGGCACCCATTTTCCTTCCTTTAAAATCTTCCCCATTGCTTGTAAACGGTCAAAAATTGTCTGCTGGGCAACGTTTGATCTTTCTGCAGGTTGTTTTTGAGTCTGACACGCATCCTCACCCAATAATGCCGTCACTGTTGGTCTTCAAGCTATTTCGGTTGACCTGGGCGTTCTTTGTCTTTCACATCGAAAGCGTCCCTTTTAAAGCTTTATACCAGCGTTCACACGTGTCTTGAGATGGAGCATGATTACCATTAGCTCCTTGAGATATACGATCACTTTCAGCAGCACTTTTCTTCAAACTAAAGTAACAAATTAAAACTTCCCACAAATGCTCTTTTTTGGGGGGCACAGAATTCTACGTTTTTTATGTCTATGATGCTAACGCCTTCAGCAAATTTGACCTATGAAGTTTTGAAGCTTGTTGTCAATACAACAAAACAGCATACACATCAAATCACATATATAGCAACATATGTGTGACTCCATCTATTGAAAAAAAAACACGCGTTATTAACCCATACAGCTAGTGCAGTGGTTGGCAAACTCATGAGTCCACAGAGCCAAATATCAATAGGACAACGATTGAAATGTCGTTGGAGAGCCACTTTTTTTACTCTTAAACTTCTTCTAACGCCACTTCTTCAACACAGACTCGCCCAGGCCGTGGTGTTTTGTGAAAGAGCCACACTCCAGGGGCCAAAGGGCCGTATGTAGCTTGATAGCCATGGTCTGCCGACCACTGACCTAGTATGTATTTTATACTACAAATACTTCATGGCTTAACAATGCCAACCATCCTCTGTACCTTCAGGGGACTCGTCATCTGTGAAAAATCCAGCCTCTTCGAAGCGCCATCGACGAGGATCTGTATCCATGACTCAGGACGCTGCCCCTCACCCACAGGACTGCCCCGGGCCAGCCAGGATGTCTGGTCCCCAGACACGTCCACCCCACGACGGTGTCCCCACCCCGGTCCAGGGAGCCGTCCAGACAGAGCTGGAGATGAGGGAGGTGTAGCCAGCCCTGCCTTATCTGCGTTTTTTCCAGACCTTTCCACCCTGTGGTCCCCGCGCCTCCCTGCACGGTGCTGGGCTGGGGTTTTCTCCGCCTTTTTGCTTGTCGAGAGGACTCCGGGGCCAGCGAGGGCCTTGGGGTTGAGGTGAGGGACGGTGTGGACGCGGGTCATCGTCCAGACGCTCAGGGATGGGCGTGAGGCTGACAGCACAGGCCGTGGTCAGTCCTGGGCCGCGCCCGAGCTCCCCGGGCTGACCGCGTTAAACGGCTGAGCCCGGACGGGCCTGCCCAGCCGCCCGCAGCCCTGCCTCCCGCCCGGGGCAGGGTCAGGGCTGCGCTGGGCCCTGGGAGGCGTCAGGAGGCCCGGCAACCTCTGAGGATGCGGCGTGTCCGGCTCTTGCCGGCTCTCGATCTTCCTGGGGCATTCTGGATCGGCTCTGCGTTCTGAGGCTGCGACAAGGCAAGTCAAGGGGGACCCAGCGGCCCTGACCGGGACCCTCGGTCTCCGGACTCGGGTCCCCAGGACGGGTCCTGGAACTCCCGGGGGTTTGCAGGGGACGTGGGCCTGGCAGCCAGGCCAACACAGAGGTGGGTACATCTGGGGGTTCCAGGAAGGTGGCCCGGCCGGCGTGGCTCCGTGGTTGAGCATCAGCCTATGACCTGGGAGGTCACCGTTTGATTCCGGTCAAAGGCACACGCCCGGGTTGCTGGCTCCATCCCCAGTGGGGGGCGTGCAGGAGGCAGCCGGTCCATGATTCTCTCTCATCGTTGATGTTTCTACCTCTCTCTCCCTCTCCCTTCTTCTCTGAAGTCAGTAAAAATAGATGAAAAGCCCCAGCTGGTTTGGCTCAGTGGATGGAGCGTCGGCCTGCAGACTGAAAGGTCCTGGCTTTGATTCCGGTCAAGGGCATGGACCTTGGTTGTGGGCACATCTCGAGTAGGGGGTGTGCAGGAGGCAGCTGACCGATGCTTCTCTCTCATCATGGAGGTTCCTCTCTCTCTCTCTCTCCCTTCCTCTCTGACATCCGTACAAATATATCTATTTTTAATGCTTGGAGGCAGGAAAAGGGGAAACCCATCTACAAAGAAACAGGGGTTGGGGGGACTTCAGGGGAACCCTGAATATCAGGTGCATGTGAAGGCCAAGGTCGGGCCAAGGGAGCTGAAGGGGGGATGGGAACTCCCTCAGGGAGCCTCAGGGTCGATGCAACGGGCTGGGTGCCTTTTTTACGTGGCCCTGGGCTGGAGCCAATCGCTGCTTCCGCTCCCTCTGCAGCCTGCCTGCTACTGGCTGCCTCTGAGAACAGGCCTGTGTGTGTGTGTGTGTGTGTGTGTGTGCGCGCATGTGTGTGAGTGTGCGTGTGTGTGCATGTGTGTGTGTGCATGTGTGTGAGTGTGCGCGTGTGAGAGCGTGTGCATGTGTGAGAGAGTGTGTGCACGTGTGCATGTGTGAGAGTGTGTACATGTGTGTAAGTGTATGTTGCATGTGTGAGAGTGTGTGCGTGTGTGTGCAAGTGTGTGGGGGGGAGGGGTGTGGCTCCCGCCTGGGACTGTGGGCAGACACGCTGGCCGCAGGGAGGGAAGGGGAAGGAGCTCAGGCATTGTGCACCTTCCCGTATCCTGAGCCCCGAAGCCTGGGCAGCTGTGGCCACAGGCAGGGGCTGACGGCTCAGGGGAGGGTCCCCCCGAGGGATGCAGTTCCATTCCTGGCATCCAGGACCCTCCGCCTTTTCTGCTCCCACCTCCTCTGTGGTCCCGGGGCCAGACAGCAGAGGGTGGGGGCAGACAGCAGAGGGTGGGGGCAGACAGCAGAGGGTGGGGGCAGACAGCAGAGGGTCGGGGCAGATAGCAGAGGGTCGGGGCAGACAGCAGAGGGTCGGGGCAGATAGCAGAGGGTCGGGGCAGACAGCAGAGGGTCGCGGCAGACAGCAGAGGGTCGGGGCAGACAGCAGAGGATGGGGGCAGGGAGGCGGAGGGGAATGCTGGCCTGAGGACACACCTTGGGCACCTCCCATCCAGCCAGGCGGAAGGCGAGAAGTTAGACTCCGAGATAAGAGGAAGGACTGGGGACTTTCGCTCCAAAGACAAGTCCAGGCAGAGCAGCTGTGCTCCTGGGCAGCTCACGAAGTGCCTCCCACGGGCAGGTGTTTGGGTGATGTTTTGTGAATAAACTCATCTCGCCCTCGCTGGTGTGGCTCCGTGGATAGAGCATTGACCTGTGGACCGAAGGGTCCTGGGTCTGATTCCCATCAAGGGCACATGCCTGGCTTTTGGGCTCGATCCCCAGTAGGGGGCATGCAGGAGGCAGCCGATCCATCTCTCTCATCCTTGATGTTTCTCTCTCTCCCTCTCCCTTCTTCTCTGAAAGCAATGTGTGTGTGTGTGTGTGTGTGTGTGTGTGTGTGTGTGTGTGTTTTAAAGAAGGAAGGAAATCTGCCCTAGCCGGGTTTGATTCTGGTCAAGGGCATGTGCCTATCTTGTGGGCTCGATCCCCAGTAGGGGACGTGCAGGAGGCAGCCAGTTAATGATTCTCTCTCTCATTGATGTGTCTCTCTCTCCCCTCCCCGTTCATCTCTAAATAAAAATATATTTTAAAAAATAAATAAACTGTCCTAACCGGTGTGGTTCAGTGGATAGAGTGCCAGCGTGCGGACTCAGGGGTCCCAAGTTCGATTCCGGTCAAGGTCATGAACCTTGGTGGTGGGCACATCCCCAGTAGGGGGTGTGCAGGAGGCAGCTGATGGATGCTTCTCTCTCATCGATGTTTCTAACTCTCCCTCTCTGTAAAAAATCAATACGATATATATTTTTTAAATTAAAAAAAAACTCCTAGTTTGCAAAGTAAGAAGCAGGAGCAGGGCTGCCACCTGCTGGTGACGTTGTGAATGACACGTCCCCACAGCCTCAGGGCAGGAACCCCCAAAGCAGGAAGACAATTCCTGTGCAATGGGGCGGGGCGTTGGGGTGGGGGAGGGAAGGCTCAGGCACCAGATGGGCAGCGTGCCAGGTATGGGTTGCTGGACACGTGGTCATCTGAGGGAGCAAGGAATGCGCAGGCAAGATCTAACGTGCCTTCAGCTGGTTTGGAAGTGTGTGCTGGTGCGTCATCATGAACCAAAATTACTTTGCCGTGTCTTCTGGAACATTCTGATGGGTTTACGATCAAAGCGTGGTTCAGATGGATTAATTGTTGTCGGTAGGGATCAGTGTTAACGGTTTCACCTGGTTTGAGAAGCTCACAATGCACCACACCTGCTTGATGCCTCCAAACATTGTCTTCTTTCCAAAGCGACTTGGCCTTGCGGTAGATGGTGATGGCTGACCTGGGTCAACCCATGATTCTGTGCGTTTGGGATTCTCAGAATAAATCCACTTTTCGTCGCCAGTCACAATTCATGCAAGAAAGACTTTTTGTGTGTGTGCCATTGAAGCAACATTTTACTGACGACTTTTCGGTTTTCCATTTGTCTTTCGTTCAGTTGAAGGGGCACCCATTTTCCTTCCTTTAAAACCCTTCCCATTGCTCGTAAACTATCGGAAATTGTTTGCTGAGCAACCTTTAATTTCTCTGCAAGTTGTTAACAGCTGGTCCATGGTTCTAACTATCCCTCTCCCTTCCTCTCTATAAAAAATCAATTAAATATATATATTTTTAAAAAGGTGCTTCAGCCTCCACATGAGGGAACCTGAGCTGGGGTTCAGCCCTCCAAATGGATGGCCAGGTTTTTCCAACCCCCCTTTCCTCTGGGGCTGCAGCTGGGGCTGCAGAGAGCAAAGCGTCCGCAGGGGGTCAGCCGTGCGCCATGCGCCCCAGAGCGCACGGGGTCTCCAGGCCCCGCCCCGGGCTGACGCTAAGCCGAGGGCTCCTCCCTCCGAGGCCTGGGCGGGGCTCAGAGCCGGAGCCGGGAGGGAGGTTCAGGCCGCCAGGGAAGGGGGACAGGGAAAGGCCGAGACGCGTGGGCGCGGGTGCGATCCCAAACGGCGCGGGTGCCAAGTCCCCCATCTGGTGCTGAGCCGGAGGGTGGCTGCGCGCTGGCCCGCGGGGCTGCACCGCGCAGGTCTGGGTGTCAGAGGCCTCGGGGCTGGGGTTTGCCTCCATGACATGTTCCCGGAGACCTGGGTTTTGGGGTTGGCTCTGCGTCCCCGAGCTCCCACGGTGCCGGCCAGTCACGCCCCCGGACGGCCACACAGGGCGAGTTCAGCTCTCGTGCGCTGGAGCTCACCCCTCTCCCAGCCCTGGTCCTGGTCCTCAGGGGGGGCCCCACAGCGTCCCCACCTCCTAGGACAGCTTTGGGAGGGGGGGCTGGGGGGTTCCCCATTCAAGAGGCCTGCTGCAGCCGAAACCGGTGTGGGTCAGTGGGTAGAGCGCCAGCCCGAGGACTGAAAGGTGCCGGGTTCGATTCCGGTCAAGGGTTGTGGCCACATCCCCAGTGGGGGGTGTGCAGGAGGCAGCGGATCGATATTTCTCTCTCATCGATGTTTCTGACTATCCCTCTCCCTTCCTCTCTGTAAAAAATCAATAACATATATTTTTTAAAAAAGAGAGAGAGGCCTGCTGCTCTCCTTGCTTCTCTGCCCCCCTCCCCGCTCCCCATGGGGTGGTGGAGAGACCAGAGAGCCATCCGGAGCTGGAAGGCGGGTCCGGTCTGCAGCGGAGACGCCAGGCCCGCCTCCTTCAGGCAGCCCTCTGGGGATGACACATCTTCCCACCGGCCTTTGGGGGAGGAGGGCCTGGGCCAAGCCGGGGCACCTGGCCTGCTTCCCCGGGAGAGGGGGTGCCAGCAGCTGGTCTAGGCAACAGGTGTGGGCCCCTCGGGCGGGGCAGCTGTTGCATGCAGCCGGCCCGCCAGTCACCACACAGCCGGGGCCGGGGTGCAGTGTGTGAAGGGCAGAGGGCAACAGGGTCCTTCCCATGGCCCACAGGGCGGCTGGAGCCCCTCTTCCCCGGGGCTATGCCCGGTGAGGGAACGCAGGGACAGTTCTGGTCGAGGGCACGTGCCTGGGGTTGCGGGTTCGATCCCCAGTGAGGAGTGTGCAGGAGGCAGCCGATCCATGATTCTCTCTCATCGTGGATGTTTATCTCTCCCCCCTCCCCCTTCCTCTCTGACATCAATTAAAAGTATATTTATTGCCCTGACTGGTTGGCTCAGTGGATGGAGCATCAGCCTGCAGACTGAGGGGTCCCGGGTTCGATTCTGGTCAAGGGCACGTATCTTGGACACATCCTCAGTGGGGAGCGTGCAGGAGGCAGCTGATCGATGTTTCTCTCTCATCGACGTTTCTGACTTTCTATCCGTTTCCCTTCCTCTCTTTAAAAAAATCAATTTGATACACACACACGCGCGCACACACACACACACACACACACATTGTCCTAACTGGTTTGGCTCAGGGGATAGAGCGTCGGCCTGTGGACTGAAGGGTCCCGGGTTCAATTCTGGTCGAGGGCATGTACCTTGGCTGTGGGCACATTCCCAGCAGGGGGTGTGCAGGAGGCAGCTGATGGATGTTTCCCTCTCATTATAGATGTTTCTAACTTTCCCTCTCCCTTCCTCTCTGTAAAAAAAAAACAGTGAAAATATATTTTAAAAAATAAAAAATATTTTAAAACATATACATATTCATTCATTTATTTTTAGAGAGAGAGGGGTTAAAAAAAATAATCTTAGCTCCAGCAGGGACCAGCTGGGAGTTCCCAGCAACTCGGCCTCGATTTCTCCGCCTGTAAAATGGGTATGCGGGTGGTACCGGGGAGCTAGGGCTGGTGCTAGGACCCCGTGGGTTAAATAACAGGCTGGTGCAGACCACAGTTCTCTCCCCTGGCGTGGCGTGGTCCGTCCCAGCCTGCTTCCTACAAGGGACAGCCGGCCCCGCCAACCCCACCTCCTCCCACCCCCCACCCCTTCCTCGGGGAGGCAAGATCTCCTCTCTCTCTGAAGCCCATCTTTGGAAAAGCACTCACGGCTTCTGGCTCATCTCCTTCCTGGGAACGGAGAGCAGGAGGGAGGGAGGAGCCGACTTCCCGATAAGGCAAGGACCCGCTCGCTCTTGCTCTCGGAAAACACTCATTTCTGCTGGAGCCCGTTCCCCACAGGCTCCCTCTGGGCTCCCCAGAAACTGCAGTAATCGGCAAGGATGGCCCTCCTGGGGGGAGGGGCCCAGAGTGACCTCGATGGGGACCCCGGTTTTGCCCAAGCCCCGCAGCACCCCACGCCACGAAGCCCCTCACTGGGTAAGGAGTCTAGTGAGGAAGGACAAAGGCGAGGCCTGGCTGGGATGGCTCAGCGGACAGAGCGTCGGCCTGCGGACGGAAGGGTCCCCTGTCCGATTGCTGGTCAGGGCTCGATCCCCAGGAGGAGGCAGCCAGTCCATGATTCTATCTCATCGATGTTTCCATCTCTCCCTTCCTCTCTCTCTTTTTAAATATATTTCATTGATTTATTTTTTACAGAGAGGAAGGGAGAGGGATAGAAAGTCAGAAACATCGATCAGCTGCCTCCCCGCTGGAGATGTGCCCACAATCAAGGTCCATGCCCTTGACCGGAATCAAACCTGGGACCCTTCCGTCCGCAGGCCGACGCTCTATCCACTGAGCCATACTGGTTTTGGCTCTCCCTTCTTCTCTTGAAATCAGTAAAAATATATTTAAAAGAAACAGGAGCCCTACCAGGTTTAGCTCAGTGGCTAGAGCGTCGGCCTGAGGACGGAAGGGTCCCAGGTTCGATTCCCGTCAAGGGCATGTTGCCTTGGTTGGGGGGCACCTCCCCAGTAGAGGGTGTACAGGAGGCAGCTGCTGGATGTTTCTAACTCTATCCCTCTCCCTTCCTGTCTGTAAAAAAAAAATCAATAAAATATATATTTAAAAAAACACAAGGAAGGACATGTTTATTCGTGGACGGTGGGCGTTCCGTCTCTCAGACGTGGGTTTTCAAGCTCGGAGCCCACAGCCAGGGCGCCCGAGAGGAGGAGGGGGAGGAGCTGGCCCCTCTGCCAGAGCTGGCACAGACCGCTGCCTGTGGCCCATGACCTCACCCAGGGCTCCCTTGAGCCTTGCCGGGCAGTTACGGCGGTCCCCAGGGCGTCCACGCCCCTTTTGCTGATGAGCAAAGTGAGGTGACGCTTGTCAGGGAGCAGCTGAGAGCCTCGGGGTGGATGCCCGGTGAATTTCCACTGTGCCCTGTGCCCGGAGCGGAGGCCTGGGCTCCCTCAGACTCCGCCTCCGCAGTGCGATGAGCATTTTAAACGTTGAGGGGGGGGGGGGCTCAGTGCTGTCTGCACTGCCCGCCAGGGCCTCGCACTGGAGGACAGGGGTCCCTGAAGGGATCCCCGAAGTCCAGCCAAGCCCCCACTCTCAGTTGCCCAGACAAGTCAGAGGGGGGCCACAGATCTCAAGGAAATGAGGAGGGGCTGGGGAATGTCACTCCCTAAGCTCCCTGGGCCCCCCAAAATTCGCCTGGGTTCCCCCAAAGCTCACCTGGGGCCCCCAAAGCTCACCCCCAGCCAGGCCTGCCTGAGCGGCTATGGGGGCGACAAGCTCTGAGGCTGGTGTGTTCTTTGTCGTTGCTGTTTTTTTAATACATTTTATTGATTTTTTACAGAGAGGAAGGGAGAGGGAGAGAGAGCTAGAAACACAGATGAGAGAAACATCAATCAGCCGCCTCCTGCACACCCCCTACTGGGGATGTGCTCGCAACCACGGTCCATGCCCTTGACCGGAATCGAACCCGGGACTCCCCAGTTCGCAGGCCGAGGCTCTATCCACGGAGCCGAACCAGTTTGGGCATGTTGTTGTTGTTTAAATATATTTGTACTGATTTCCTGTGGAGGAAGGGAGAGGGAGAGAGAAACATCAGTGATGAGAGAGAATCACCGATCGGCTGCCTCCTGCACGCCCCTCGCCGGGGAGTCAAGCCCAAACCCGGGGCACTCGAACCCTGACCTCCTGGTTCTCAGGTCGATACTGAGCCAGGCTGGCCGGGCAAGGGTGATGTTTTAAAACTCATCAGCTACGCCCTAACCGGTTTGGCTCAGTGGATAGAGCATCGGCCTGGGGACTGAAGGGTCCCGGGTTTGATTCCGGTCAAGGGCATGCACCTTGGTTGCGGGCACATCTCCAGTGGGGGGGGGGGGGGTGTGTGCAGGAGGCAGCTGATCGATGTTTCTAACTCTCTATCCCTTTCCCTTCCTCTCGGTACAGAATCAATCTATACTAATAAGAGAGTAATATGCTAATTAGATCAGGAGACCTTCCAGACAAAGGCATGGTGGCAGGGCTGAAGCAGAGGCGGTTAGGGTGATCAGGCCAGGAGGTGAGGGAAGTTGGGGGTGATGGGGTCAGCAGGAGGGGCATTTGGGGGCAAATAGGCTGGCAGAGGGTCAATTAGGGGCAATCAGGCTGGCAAGGGGGGCCAGTTGGGGGTGAGCAGGCCAGCAGGCAGAGTGATGAGGGGCAATCAGGCAAGCAGGCAGGTGAGCAGTTAGGAGCCAGCAGTCCTGGATTGTGAGAGGGATGTCAGACGGCCCTATGGGATCGGGCCTAACCTAGCAGTCAGGCTGGGGAGGGGGAAGGCCAGGCTTAAGGACAATCCCAACACCCTCCCTCCCCCCCTCCCCCCAGTGCACATATGTTGTGCAGGAGGCCACTAGTAAAATGTATTTAAAAACTCGCTGGCCCCGCTGGCTTTCACCCTCTCGTTAACCATCTCCTGCCCCCGCCCCCATCCCCACCCCCAGGGGGACTGGCCCCGGGCTGGGGGCAGAGAGGGGACAGGGGAGCTACTGGGTGTTCGGGAGTCTCCTCGGTAAGGTCAGCGGGGCCTAAGGCCACCCTCCGGGTGCTGGGGTGGGGTTCGCGGTGGGGGGCCATGGTGAGTAGCCAGGTCCCATCCCCTCCCCGGCACCCCCCCCCCCTCTCCCCACGCCCGGCCCTGGCGTCTCTCTACCTCTTATCGCTGGTCGTTTTCAGGAAAATCCATTTGCTGGATTCAGAGCCCCTGAGTCATCCTGGGTCTGGATGGAGGAAAGCCGCTCGCTCGCTCACAAAGGAGGCTCTTGGCCCAGCTCCTGGGCTCCTGGGCTGGGCTGGGGGGGGGGGGTTCTCCTACCCCCTCAGCCCTCCCCCCACCTAGTCTGGCTTCTCTCTGCTGCTAGGGCCAGCACCTCCTCTGCCCGCCACCCCCCACCAACCACACTGACCTTTATGCCCTGCCCCCACCCTGTCCATATGCCACTGTGGCTGGTCTTGGGGACCCCTTGGGGCAGGGCAAGGAGAGCTTGGGGGCCCAGCCCTTCCCTCGCTTGGGAGAGACTTAACCCTTACAGTGCCGTGGCCTGGGCCCTCCTTCCGGTTGTGGGGAGAGGAGAAGGACATTGTCCCCACATTCCCAGTGCGGGTGGGGACCCTGGGTCCAGAGTCACTGTGACCTGGCCGACTGGATGTGGCGGAGGGGGGGGGTGGGGGGGCGCGGCAGGGCCGGCCAGTCCTGCAGGCTTTTGGGGTTTCCCATTTCAGCGCCCCCCACCTCCACCCCCTAGCCCCCAAACATGAATCAGCCTCTAGGCTGTCAGGGAGAGCAATCTGCAGGGTTCCTCTCCTCCTGGCGATGCAGGGAGGCCCCCCAGTATCCCCCCTTTACACACACACCCCAAACATGAATCAGCCTCAGTGTTGTCAGAGATGACAAACTGCGGGGTCCTTGAATTCCTGGCGATCCAGGAAGTCACCCTCATATCCCTCTCTTTGCACCCCTCACCCCCACGCCCCTTTAAGGGGGAGGGGCGAAGGCCGGGTCAGGAAATGGGCTGAAATCACGCATTTTGCTGAGCACCTACTATAGCCCGCCCTTCTGGGGGCTCCATTCTGTTCGGACCCGGTCCCCGGGCCTCGGAGCAGAAGGGGCGGGGCCAGGAGCGGGGAGGGGCGGGGCCAGGCATGGTAGGGGGCGGGCCAGGCGCGGGGAGCAGAGGGGTGGAGCCAGGCGCGGGGACCTGGCCCGCAGCCCGATCTCCGGCCCCAGGACGCGGGGGGCGGCGGGAGGCGGCGGGTCGGGGCGCAGGAAACGCTCGATTGTGCTCGGGCTTCCTCTACGCCCCCCAGGGCCGCCTCTCTCTCTGCACCCGGGGGGGCGGGACGGGAAGCGCCGGCGGAAAGGGCCGGGGGCGGGCTTTTTGCAGGGACCCGTCCTGCTCGGACCCGGGCCTCCGCCCCCGGAGAGTTCCGGAGGGACCGCGCGGGGCGGGGCGAGGCGGGGCGGGCGGGTCAGGGAGGGAGGGGGTCCGGGCGCGCAGGGGCCGCGGGTCACCAGGCCCCGCCCCGCCCGGCGCCCGGGCCGCACTTTGTTCCGGACGCGCCTCCTCCCTCCCCCGGGCGGGCTGGGCCCGCGGCCCCGAGAGCGAGCGCGAGGTCGGAGCGCGAGGAACCCCGCCCGCGGCCGCCGGCAACTTTCTCCGCGGGGCCGGGGGGCCGGGGGGCCGGGGGGCCGGGGGACCGGGCCGGCGCCGCCCGGGATGCGCGGCTGTGCGCGGACTCCGGGACCCGAGGGCGCACCGGTGAGTGGTCTGCGCCGGGGGTCGGGGGTCGGGGGGCCAGCAGGGTCTCAGGGGACTAGGGGGGGGGGGTCGGGGGTCGGGGACCGGGGGGATCAGGGACCGGGTTGGAGGGATGTCGGGAGACTGGGGGATCGGGAGGCTGGGGATCGGGGGCCGAGGGGTCTGGGGACCAGGGGGATGTCGGGGGACTGGGCCAGTCCCGGGAGGTGCGCTCGCTGCCCGGGGAGCCCCCGGCCCGGCAGAGTCGCTGGGATCCTACGAGGCGGGGAGCGGCTGGCCGGGATGTTGGGTCCCGTCGTCCTTACGAGGCGTCCCGATCCGGGGACTGACTCACCAGAGGAGCCAACTCCCACCTCCTGAGCCTCAGTTTCCCTTCCTGGGAGTACCTGCCCCCCAAAAGTGCGCAGGGACCCCAGAGTCAGGGGCGCCTGGGGCTCCCTGATCCGGCAACCCTCACCCGCGGCTCCTCGCATCTCCGCGGGGCGAGCGGATCCCCCCGCGGCTCCCTCGCGCTGCGCCGCGTCCAGAGAGCGCGATCCCAGGGGACACCCCGGAGGAGGAGGCTGGAGAGTTGGGGTGATCGCCGCCGGGAACCCCCCTGAGGGCGCTCGGGGTCCCCTCTGTCCTCAGAGCGCACAGACACGGGAGCGAGGCGCAGAGGGGAGGGGAGGGTGCCCCGACCCCCCACTACCCCCCACCCCCAGCCCCACACAGGGAAGTGGGCTGCTGGGTATTCGGGACTTGGTTCGGCGTGGGGGGCGCAGCTGGCGCCGGCTCTGGGGAAGGGCGCCCAGCCCGCTGTTATCTGGCTTCCTGTTCCAGCCACGGGGAGGCCATTGGCCGGTTCAAATCCGTGCAAATCCCGGGCCCAGAGGCTCAGTAAATCCCCCTGTGAACCAGGAGGTCAGGGTTCGATTCCCGGTCGGGGCACAGGCCCGGGTTGTGGGCTCTGTCCCCAGTGTGGGCCGTGCAGGAGGCAGCTGGTCCATGGTTCTTTCTCATCATTGATGCCTCTCTCTCTCTCTCTCTCTCTCTCTCTCTCTCTCTCTCTCTCTCTCTCTCTCTCTTCGTCTCTGGAGTCAATAAAAAATATAGCCGAAACCGTAGTCACTCAGTGGATAGAGTGTCGGCTTGCAGACTGAAAGGTCCCAGGTTCAGTTCCGGTCAAGGGCATGCGCCTTGGCTGCGGGCACATCCCCAGTGCGGGGTGTGCAGTGTTGCCTGCGTTTTCCTCTCTCCCTACATGGGGTCCCCCCAGGGTTACCCTCCACCTCCCAGCCCTGCAACTCACGCAGGGAGCTCACACCAAGAGCCCTCTCCCTCTCCCTGGGGGCGCACGTTTTGTTGTTAAACCTCAGGAGGAGGGGGAGAGAGAGAGAGAGATGCATGGATTTGGACTTGGCTGCCTCTGGGGCATGGACCAGGGCCCCTCAGGGGAGGGAGGAGCCTGCAACGGAGGCCCCAGCCCTTTGAACCCGGGGCCCTGCCGGGGCTGCCCATGCCCGTTCTCTATCCACTTGGCCTCTGGGTTGGGGACTTTGGGGTTCAGTTGGGAACGGAAGAGGGGACTGGCTGTGACGTGGGTGGGGAGGCTGCCCTCCTCTTGGGGTTTCGGGGGGAAGTGTGCTCTCGGCGTGTAATTGCGTGTTCGTTGCCAATAAGGCCTTATCCCTCCTGCCTTTGTTTTCATTTCTGTAAAATGGAGCTGGGGGGGGGGGGGACTGGCTGGGAGACCTGAAGCTCCAATCTCGGGGGGCCATGTCTTGAGCCTCCCAGGTTAGGAGGGAGCAGCCCTCCCCGACCAGTAACACCCTCGGGGCAGGTTTCACGTTCTTCCCTTTAAAAAAAAATCACGTATTTTCCAGTGTAGAAAATGACTCTTTAACCCAGGAAAATCTTCTCACACGTCCGGGGGGGGGGGGGGGTGTTCTTATACGCCGGGTGTGAAATACCGTAGCTTGCCCCTACGATGGGCATCGTTAACTCGCCAGGGACTTGCCCGGCACTTGCTCTCTCTCCGTTGTTTGTTATCTTCCTCCCGTCATCATCAGTTCCAGTCGTCTTATACGCCGGAAAGTACAGTGCAAACACACATACACACCTCCATACACATATAAACACACATGTGTGCCTGCAGCCGCACATAGTCATGCATGTGCACATACACACACCTGCAAACATCCTTATCTTCCTCCCATCATCAATCATCATCATCCGTTCCTGCCATTTTACACGCCAGAAATATGGTGCGTGCCCTTGACTGGAATCGAACCTGGGACCCTTCAGTCCACAGGCCGACACTCTTTGCACTGAGCCACACCGGTTTTGGCTAGTACTTATTTATTATTATTTTTAAAACACATTTCCTTTTTTTCTAAGTGTATTTGTATTGATTTCAGAGAGGAAGGGAGAGAGAGAGAGAGGGAGAGATAGAAACATCTGTGATGAGAGACAATCACGGACCGGCTGCCTCCTGCACGCCCCACACTGGGGATGGAGTCTGCAACCCGGGCCTGTGCCCGACCGGGAATCGAACCCTGACCTCCTGGTTCCCAGGTCGACACTCCACTGTCTCCTTTGTGATGGTTTAGACGTCGGGCATTTGTGCACAGTAGGCCTCATCTCCTTGCCTTCCAGCCAGAGACCCTCTCTGACGGGGAGCAGAGCCTGGCACACAGTAGGCGCCTTATCAATGTCTGCCGAATGAATGAAATTGGGGTGTGTGTGCGGGGAGATCCCAGCACCACCCAGAGGCCCCCCATCCAGCAGGTGCCGTGCCCTCCTTGCTCGGCAGGTGTGTGTGTGTGATTGGTCTCCTCCATCCGCTTCCCCCCGAAAAACCTGGTGGGTCATGAGGGTGGTTTGCCCTTGGGGCCCTCTCTGCCATCTCCTTGGGGAGCCTTCGGAGGCGAAAACAGGAACTGTCTTTCCTTCCTCCCTAACCGGCCCCTCGGTGGGGGGGGGGGATCACGCGCCTCGTCTGTCTTTGAAAATCTGTCCCTTCATCCCCCTCCCCCCATCTGATGCACCAAAACCGGTTGGCTCAGTGGATAGAGCGTCGGCCTGTGTGCAGACTGAAGGGTCCCGGGTTCCATTCTGGTCAAGGGCATGTACCTTGGCTGCGGGCACATCCCCAGTGGGGGGTGTGCAGGAGGCAGCTGATGGATGTTTCTCTCTCATTGATGTTTCTGACTCTCTGTCCCTCTCCCTTCCTCTCTGTAAAAAAAAAAAAAAAAAAAAATCAATAAAATATATTTTTTGAAAAAAGAAAGAAAAGAAAAGAAACGCTAGAATGTCTGAGTCCAGAGCTGGCTCCCCCTCCTGCCTGCTGTCCCCGGTCCCCTCCTCGGGGGGCCGGGTGAGCTCAGAGCCAGGCAGCTGGGCCCCTCCCCGCCCCCTCCAGCCGGCCTGGCACTCTGCATGCCCTCTCCCAGCGCGTCCAGAGGTGACGTGTCCGTTGGCAGGAGAGGGCTAAGGTGGGGGTCGCGGTGACGGGACCAATCCCCAGCCCCGCCTCCCGGCCTGGGAACGCGGAGAGCAGAGATGTGGCAACGCTTGGCGGCCGAGCCTCTTCCTGGCCCCTCGTCACAAAACCATAATTAAAAACACTTTCCTTTTTCTTGATCTCGGGGAGGACTGGAGAGGGAGAGAGGGGGAGAGACATGAGTGATGAGAGTCAGCTGCCCCCTGCACAACCCCTTCTGGGGGATGGAACCCCTCACCCGGGCCTGTGCCCTGACCGGGAGTCGAACCCTGACCTCCTGGTTCCTAGGGCCATGCTGGGCTAGAGCCCTTTTGGTTTCTCCTCCCACTTAGAAACCCCCAACTGTGGTTGGAGAGGGAACCAGCCTCTTCCGTAAACAGCCTCAGGGTTCGAATCTGACTATGGTCCCCTCCCCCCCCCTCAGGGAAGGTGACTCAGGCCTGTTCCTCCCCTCAGAGGGGCTGGGATTTTTCATCTCAGCTTCCTGTGAAGGAGGGCAGGCAGGCAAGGGGGGCTGTGATGGGGGCCAGGCCGACCTGCTCAGGTCCCCACTCCCTACCCACAGCCTGTGCAGCCCACCCCACTGTCCCCACTATCTGCTCTACTTAATTTTTTAAAATATACTTTATTGATTTTTTACAGAGAGGAAGGGAGAGGGATAGAGAGTCAGAAACATCGATGAGAGAGACACATCCATCAGCTGCCTCCTGCACACCCCCCACTGGGGACGTGCCCGAAACCAAGGTCCATGCCCTTGACTGGAACTGAACCCGGGCCAACGCTCTATCCACTGAGCCACACCAGTTAGGGCAAGGCTAGTTAATTTTTTAAAATATATTTTTTATGGATGTCAGGAAGGGAGAGGGAGAGAGAAACATCCGTGATGAGAGAGAATCACCGATCGGCCGCCTCCTGCACGCCCCACACTGGGGATCAAACCCGCAGCCCCGGGCCTGTGCCCTGACGGGGACTGAGCCCTGACGGGGACTGAACCCTGACGGGGACTGAGCCCTGACGGGGACTGAACCCTGACGGGGAGCGGACCCTGACGGGGGGCGGACCCTGACGGGGAGCGGACCCTGACGGGGACTGAGCCCTGACGGGGACTGAACCCTGACGGGGAGCGGACCCTGACGGGGACTGAGCCCTGACGGGGACTGAACCCTGACGGGGACTGAGCCCTGACGGGGACTGAACCCTGACGGGGACTGAACCCTGACGGGGAGCGGACCCTGACGGGGACTGAACCCTGACGGGGACTGAGCCCTGACGGGGACTGAACCCTGACGGGGACTGAGCCCTGACGGGGAGCGGACCCTGACGGGGACTGAACCCTGATGGGGACTGAACCCTGACGGGGAGCGGACCCTGACAGGGACTGAACCCTGACGGGGAGCGGACCCTGACGGGGACTGAACCCTGACGGGGACTGAGCCCTGACGGGGACTGAACCCTGACGGGGACTGAGCCCTGACGGGGAGCGGACCCTGACGGGGACTGAACCCTGACGGGGAGCGGACCCTGACGGGGACTGAACCCTGACGGGGACTGAGCCCTGACGGGGACTGAACCCTGACGGGGACTGAGCCCTGACGGGGAGCGGACCCTGACGGGGACTGAACCCTGACGGGGACTGAACCCTGACGGGGACTGAACCCTGACGGGGAGCGGACCCTGACGGGGACTGAACCCTGACGGGGAGCGGACCCTGACGGGGACTGAGCCCTGACGGGGACTGAACCCTGACGGGGACTGAACCCTGACGGGGAGCGGACCCTGACGGGGACTGAACCCTGACGGGGACTGAACCCTGACGGGGACTGAGCCCTGACGGGGACTGAGCCCTGACGGGGAGCGGACCCTGACGGGGACTGAACCCTGACGGGGAGCGGACCCTGACGGGGACTGAACCCTGACGGGGAGCGGACCCTGACGGGGGGCGGACCCTGACGGGGACTGAACCCTGACGGGGAGCGGACCCTGACGGGGGGCGGGCCCTGACGGGGACTGAACCCTGACGGGGACTGAACCCTGACGGGGAGTGAACCCTGACGGGGACTGAACCCTGACGGGGAGCGGACCCTGACGGGGACTGAACCCTGACGGGGACTGAGCCCTGATGGGGACTGAACCCTGACGGGGACTGAGCCCTGACGGGGACTGAACCCTGACGGGGACTGAACCCTGACGGGGAGCGGACCCTGACGGGGACTGAACCCTGACGGGGACTGAGCCCTGATGGGGACTGAACCCTGACGGGGACTGAGCCCTGACGGGGACTGAACCCTGACGGGGACTGAGCCCTGACGGGGAGCGGACCCTGACGGGGACTGAACCCTGACGGGGACTGAACCCTGACGGGGAGCGGACCCTGACGGGGACTGAACCCTGACGGGGAGCGGACCCTGACGGGGACTGAACCCTGACGGGGACTGAACCCTGACGGGGACTGAACCCTGACGGGGAGCGGACCCTGACGGGGGGCGGACCCTGACGGGGGGCGGACCCTGACGGGGACTGAACCCTGACGGGGACTGAGCCCTGATGGGGACTGAACCCTGACGGGGACTGAACCCTGACGGGGACTGAGCCCTGACGGGGACTGAACCCTGACGGGGACTGAGCCCTGACGGGGAGCGGACCCTGACGGGGACTGAACCCTGACGGGGACTGAACCCTGACGGGGAGCGGACCCTGACGGGGACTGAACCCTGACGGGGAGCGGACCCTGACGGGGACTGAACCCTGACGGGGACTGAACCCTGACGGGGACTGAACCCTGACGGGGAGCGGACCCTGACGGGGGGCGGACCCTGACGGGGGGCGGACCCTGACGGGGGGCGGACCCTGACGGGGACTGAGCCCTGACGGGGACTGAGCCCTGACGGGGAGCGGACCCTGACGGGGGGCGGACCCTGACGGGGAGCGGACCCTGACGGGGACTGAACCCTGACGGGGACTGAACCCTGACGGGGAGCGGACCCTGACGGGGACTGAGCCCTGACGGGGACTGAGCCCTGACGGGGAGCGGACCCTGACGGGGGGCGGACCCTGACGGGGACTGAACCCTGACGGGGACTGAACCCTGACGGGGACTGAACCCTGACGGGGACTGAGCCCTGACGGGGACTGAACCCTGACGGGGAGCGGACCCTGACGGGGACTGAGCCCTGACGGGGACTGAACCCTGACGGGGAGCGGACCCTGACGGGGACTGAACCCTGATGGGGACTGAACCCTGACGGGGGGCGGACCCTGACGGGGGGCGGACCCTGACGGGGAGCGGACCCTGACGGGGACTGAACCCTGACGGGGACTGAACCCTGACGGGGAGCGGACCCTGACGGGGACTGAGCCCTGACGGGGACTGAGCCCTGACGGGGAGCGGACCCTGACGGGGGGCGGACCCTGACGGGGACTGAACCCTGACGGGGACTGAACCCTGACGGGGACTGAACCCTGACGGGGACTGAGCCCTGACGGGGACTGAACCCTGACGGGGAGCGGACCCTGACGGGGACTGAGCCCTGACGGGGACTGAACCCTGACGGGGAGCGGACCCTGACGGGGACTGAACCCTGATGGGGACTGAACCCTGACGGGGGGCGGACCCTGACGGGGGGCGGACCCTGACGGGGACTGAACCCTGACGGGGACTGAGCCCTGACGGGGACTGAGCCCTGACGGGGACTGAGCCCTGACGGGGACTGAACCCTGACGGGGAGCGGACCCTGACGGGGACTGAACCCTGACGGGGACTGAACCCTGACGGGGACTGAGCCCTGACGGGGACTGAACCCTGACGGGGACTGAGCCCTCACGGGGAGCGGACCCTGACGGGGACTGAACCCTGACGGGGACTGAACCCTGACGGGGAGCGGACCCTGACGGGGACTGAACCCTGACGGGGAGCGGACCCTGACGGGGACTGAACCCTGACGGGGACTGAACCCTGACGGGGACTGAACCCTGACGGGGACTGAACCCTGACGGGGAGCGGACCCTGACGGGGGGCGAACCCTGACGGGGGGCGGACCCTGACGGGGAGCGGACCCTGACGGGGACTGAGCCCTGACGGGGACTGAGCCCTGACTGGGACTGAGCCCTGACGGGGACTGAACCCTGACGGGGAGCGGACCCTGACGGGGAGCGGACCCTGACGGGGACTGAACCCTGACGGGGACTGAACCCTGACGGGGAGCGGACCCTGACGGGGACTGAGCCCTGACGGGGACTGAGCCCTGACGGGGAGCGGACCCTGACGGGGAGCGGACCCTGACGGGGACTGAACCCTGACGGGGACTGGACCCTGACGGGGGGCGGACCCTGACGGGGAGCGGACCCTGACGGGGACTGAACCCTGACGGGGACTGAACCCTGACGGGGAGCGGACCCTGACGGGGACTGAGCCCTGACGGGGACTGAGCCCTGACGGGGAGCGGACCCTGACGGGGGGCGGACCCTGACGGGGACTGAACCCTGACGGGGACTGAACCCTGACGGGGACTGGACCCTGACGGGGACTGGACCCTGACGGGGAGCGGACCCTGACGGGGGGCGGACCCTGACGGGGACTGAACCCTGACGGGGACTGAGCCCTGACGGGGACTGAACCCTGACGGGGAGCGGACCCTGACGGGGACTGAACCCTGACGGGGAGCGGACCCTGACGGGGACTGAACCCTGACGGGGAGCGGACCCTGACGGGGACTGAACCCTGACGGGGACTGAACCCTGACGGGGACTGAACCCTGACGGGGAGCGGACCCTGACGGGGACTGAACCCTGACGGGGACAGAACCCTGACGGGGACTGAACCCTGACGGGGACTGAACCCTGACGGGGACTGAACCCTGACGGGGAGCGGACCCTGACGGGGACTGAACCCTGACGGGGACTGAACCCTGACGGGGAGCGGACCCTGACGGGGACTGAACCCTGACGGGGACTGAACCCTGACGGGGACTGAACCCTGACGGGGAGCGGACCCTGACGGGGACTGAGCCCTGACGGGGAGCGGACCCTGACGGGGACTGAACCCTGACGGGGACTGAACCCTGACGGGGACTGAACCCTGACGGGGGGCGGACCCTGACGGGGGGCGGACCCTGACGGGGACTGAACCCTGACGGGGACTGAGCCCTGACGGGGACTGAGCCCTGACGGGGACTGAGCCCTGACGGGGACTGAACCCTGACGGGGAGCGGACCCTGACGGGGACTGAACCCTGACGGGGACTGAACCCTGACGGGGACTGAGCCCTGACGGGGACTGAACCCTGACGGGGAGCGGACCCTGACGGGGACTGAACCCTGACGGGGACTGAGCCCTGACGGGGACTGAACCCTGACGGGGACTGAACCCTGACGGGGACTGAACCCTGACGGGGACTGAGCCCTGACGGGGACTGAACCCTGACGGGGAGCGGACCCTGACGGGGACTGAACCCTGACGGGGACTGAACCCTGACGGGGGGCGGACCCTGACGGGGGGCGGACCCTGACGGGGACTGAACCCTGACGGGGACTGAGCCCTGACGGGGACTGAACCCTGACGGGTACTGAGCCCTGACGGGGACTGGACCCTGACGGGGACTGAGCCCTGACGGGGACTGAGCCCTGACGGGGACTGAACCCTGACGGGGACTGAGCCCTGACGGGGACTGAGCCCTGACGGGGACTGGACCCTGACGGGGACTGAGCCCTGACGGGGACTGAACCCTGACGGGGACTGAACCCTGACGGGGGGCGGACCCTGACGGGGACTGAGCCCTGACGGGGACTGAACCCTGACTGGGGGGCGGACCCTAACCTCCGGGTTCCTGGGTTGACGCTCAGCCACCGACTGCAGACAGACGTGTGATTCTCGTTCATCCTGCCCTTGCCTTGGTTTGGACATGACCTTCGGCTTTGCCTGTGAAGGAAAACTCCCTCAGAGCCCCTCTCCGTGTGGTCACGTGTGGTCACGTGTGGTCACGTGTTGTCACGTGTTGTCACGTGTTGTCACTGGTCTTACAGAGTCAGGGCCGCGGTGCCAGCGTGTTAGACTCTGAGCCGTTCCTCACTCTGTCCTCAGCGCTGAGAATAGAAGTCATGCGGGAGCCGAAACTGGCGTGGCTCCGTGGATAGAGCGTCGGCCTGCGGACTCAAGGGTCCGGGGTTCGATTCCGGTCAAGGGCATGGACCTTGGTTGCGGGCACGTCCCCAGTGGGGGGCGTGCAGGAGGCAGCCGATGGATGTTTCTCTCTTATCACTGATGTTTCTATCCCTCTCCCTCTCTGTAAAAAAAAAATAAAAAAAAATCAATATATTGATTATTATCAATATTAAAAATATATATTAAAAAAATAAAAAATAAAATAAAACTTTGGAAGCCGGACATTGACAGTAAAGTGAAAGCAGGCCCCGGTTTTGTCGACTGGGGGACGTGGGACGGGCTGCTACATCAGTGTTGTGGCCAATCGCTGCTTTGGGTGTTTGTGAAAAAAGAAAGATTGTTGGAGGCTGACATGACTATAAAAATAGTTTATAGGATTTAACGCGACCCGAGAAGGACATTTAAGGATTGAGGGTTGAGTTCTCAGGGTGGAGGAAGATGGGGATAGACAGGAAAGAGGGATTTGCTGATAGAATGGATACGGGATGTGGGAGAAAGGCATTAAGAATTATTCCAGCTGCTGAAACCGGTCTGGCTCAGTGGGTAGAGCGCAGCCTGCGGACTGAGGGGTCCCGGGTTCGATTCCGGTCAAGGGCATGCGCCTTGGCTGCGGGCACATCCCCAGTGGCGGGGTGCAGGAGGAGCTGATGGATGTTTCTCGTTGACGTTTCTGACTCTCTGTCCCTCTCTCTTCCACTCTGTAAAAAATCTATAAAATATGTTAAAAAAAAAAAAAGTCGTGGGAGAATTGGGCCCGGGGGGTGCCAGCTGGGTGTCGGGTCCCCGTGTTCACGTCTCCTGGGGCGCCTGGGCCTCTCTCTCCCGTCACTCACGGCCCCGTCTGCCGAGCCCCGGAGTCACCTCCCAACTCCCTCCCACCAGCCACGGCCGAGGAAGCAGAGGCCGCTGGGGAGGGTGCGGGCGAGGCCCCGAAAGTGACCGCAGGGTTGGGTGGCTGAGGCTGTGTTGGGGGCAGGACGGCCGCTAGATCCGCCCGGCGACAGTGACGCTCCCGTGGCCCCGTCCGCCCCAGACAGAGGCCTCTGTGTCGGGCGGGCAGGGCCGGCCAGATGCCTCGGGGCCCGGCGTCCCGTCGGGCCAGGCCGGGCGCCCCGGGGGGGGGGGCAGAGAGGCGTCTGCAGGCCACACACGGCCCGACTGGCCTGGCACGCGGTCGGTCTGCCGGGGGCTCGGGAAATGCCGTGTTTTCCGGAGTAGAAGACCACGTTTCACCCCAGGAGAATCTCAAACATCGGGCGTCGTCTCATGCGCGGGCGGGAAAAACACCGTGGCTCGCCCTTACCATGGCCGTTGCTGACGCACCAGGGCCTTGCCCGGCACTTGCTCGCTCTCTGCTGTTTGTCTTCCTCCCGCCGTCCTCAGTTCCAGTCGTCGGTTCCTGGGGGGCTGGGGCGAGGGGGAAAGGGACGGACAGGCAGGAATGAATGTCCCATCGTCCTTCCTCTCACCCCGGGGTCGCTCCGCCTGGTGTCACCCCCCCCTCGCATGCTCACACCCGCCTCCCTGCTCCCTGGGCCCTCGTGGTGGAGTCAGCCTGACCGGGCGGCCGCCGCGCCTCAGTTCCCCACCTGGGAAATGGGTGCAATGGTGCCTCACGCCACAGTCTGTGAGGGGCACCCGGGTGTGTGTGTGTGTGTGTGTGTGTGTCCCAAACGTGGGGCACGGAGCTGACCCGGGTGTGTGTGTGTGTGTGTGTGTCCCAAACGTGGGGCACGGAGCTGACCCGGGGGTGTGTGTGTGTGTGTGTGTGTGTCCCAAACGTGGGGCACGGAGCTGACCTGGGTGTGTGTGTGTGTGTGTGTGTGTGTGTGTCCCAAACGTGGGGCACGGAGCTGACCCGGGGGTGTGTGTGTGTGTGTGTGTGTGTGTCCCAAACGTGGGGCACGGAGCTGACCCGGGGGTGTGTGTGTGTGTGTGTGTGTGTCCCAAACGTGGGGCACGGAGCTGACCTGGATGCCCCTGGCTCCCGCACAGGCAGACCGGGCACCGTCACCGACAAAGACATGGGTGTCACCAACAGTCACCCCCTCCGCCCCTCCGCCAAGCCCTGCAGACCCTGCTTCTGGGGGGGGGGTCTCCCCGGAGGGTGTTTGAGGAGCTTTCCCGTCTGAGGGTCAGACCGCAGATGGCGGGGGAGACTCACTGGCTTAGGACTTGGCCCAGGCGGCTTCCAAGCCGGGGACCCAGAGCCGGGCCACAGATGTGGCCGTCACAAAGCCCCCTGAGAAGGTGGGGGTGCGACATGATGAGCTCAGCCCGTGAGCCAAGAGACAGGCCTTGCGGGGGAGGATGGGGGTCGGGGTGGCATCTCCATGGCAGTGGGTCCCCACGGAGGGCACGCCCGGACACCTGGCGCCTCGGCCGGGAAGAGCCGTGCTCAGTGGCCCGTGACCCAAGCCGCCCGCTCTGTTTGCCGCCATCTGCCTCGTGCAGACCCAGCTGCTGCCTGGGCCGGGCCAGACCCCGGGAGAGAGACACTGGGATCTCAAGTCCCTCCCTTTATTTAAAAAAAAAAAAAAATATATATATATATATATATATATATACACACATATATGTATATATATATATCTTATCTAATAAAAGTAATATGCAAATTGACCATACCTTCACTATACACACAAGCCAATCAGAGCGAGTATGCAAATTAACCCACCCAAGATGGCAGTTAATTTGCATATCCACACAGAAGGTAGCCAAGCACTGCAGAAGGGAGCAAAGCTGTGGAGAAGTAAGCAGGCGGGGTGGGGGAGAAGGGAGGGAGCGAGGCAGCAGAGACGGGAGAGAGCGAGGTAGTGGGGAAGGAAGCGAGGGAAGCAGCAGAGAAGGGAGGGAGCTTTGCTCAGGCCACAGAAAGCTCTATTCTTGCAGGAATCTTCCTGCAACGGGTCTCTAATTTATTTATTTATTTATATATATATATATATACACACACACACACACACACACACACACACACACACACTAGAGGCCCAGTGCACCACATTCATGCACTGGGGAGGAGGGGGTGCCTCAGCCCGGCCTGCACTCCTCTCGCAGTCTGGGCCCCTCAGCAGACATCCCCTGAGGGGTCCTTAGTGTTTCCATGGAGACAGGAGAAGCTCCTGACACTGCTGCTGTCCTCACCAGCCATGAGCCGGCTTCTGGTTGAGCATCAGCCCCCTGGTGGTCAATGTGTGTCATAGCGATTGGTCGTCCTGCCATTAGGTCAGTTTGCATATTAGCCTTTTATTACATAAGATAGATGATAGATAGATAGATAGATAGATAGATAGATAGATAGATAGATGATAGATAATAGATTTCAGAGGGGAAAGGAGAGAGAGAGAAACATCCATGATAAGAGAGGCCCTAGCTGGTTTGGCTCCGTGGATAGAGCATCGGCCTGTGGACTGAAGAGTCCCGGGTTCGGTTCCCCATCAGGGCACAGGCCCCGGCTGTGGGCTCCATCCCCAGTGGGGGGCGTGCAGGAGGCAGCCGATCCATGATTGTCTCTCGTCACGGATGTTTCTCTCCCTCTCCCTCTCCCTTCCTCTCTGACACCAACACAAACATGTTTAAAAGGGTAAGCTTTGCCCGGCCGGCGTGGCTCTGGCTGAGTGCCGACCTAGGCAGCAGGAGGTCGGGGTTCGATGCCCGGTCGGGGCCCAGGCCCGGGTTGCGGGCTCCATCCCCGGGCGGGGCGTGCGGGAGGCGGCCGGTCCGTGATTCCCTCTCGTCATGGACGTTTCTCTCTCTCCCTCCCTCTGAAATCACATCAGGGCATCCTCCGCAGGCCGCCGCGGGCAGGACAAAGGTGTTTCCCCGAAAGAAAGCGAGGGGAGACGAGGAGACGGGAGCAGGGGGCCAGGGGGCTGGCAGCTGGGGCAGGGGTCACTGGGCCTGGCTCTGCCCGGGGTCGGCCGTTCAGGCATCGGTGAGAACCCAGCTGGCGTGGCTCCGTGGCTGAGCGTCGACCTAGGACTCAGGGGGTCAGGGTTCGACTCCCGGTCGGGGCACAGGCCCGATTGCGGGCTCCATCCCCGGGTGGGAGTGCGGGAGGCGGCCGGTCCAGGATTCTCTCTCATCACTGATGTTTCTCTCTCCTTCTCCTTTCCTCTCTGAAAGCAATAAGAAATATATATATATATTTTTTAATCTGCAAGGACATTCTGTTAAAAAGTTCTGGGGCGGGGGGCTGAAACCGGTGGCTCAGTGGATAGAGCGCCGGTCTGCCGACTGAAGGGTCCCGGGTTCAATTCTGATCAAGGTCATGTACCTTGGTTTTGGGCACATCCCCAGTGGGGGGTGGGGGGGTGCAGGAGACAGCTGATGGATGTTTCTCTGTCATCGATGTTTCTAACTCTCTATTCCTCTCCCTACCTCTCTGTAAAAAATCAATAAAAAATATTTAAAAATAAATAAAGTCATCCTGCATGAAATCTCTTTAAAAAAAAAAAAAAAAGACTCGGGGTTGGGGAGGATCTGGGCGGGGAGACCCGGTCCAGAGAGAGAGGATGGAGGTGGCACATGGGTGCCCGCAGCGAAGTCCCACCGGCTGCAGACTCAGCCCCTGTGGGTGGGGGGCTGCGGGCCCTTGGGCAGAGCAGAGGGGGTGACACTCTGCTGTGGCCCAGATGCCCCAAGGGCTGTGCAGAGGGAGGCAGCTGGCTGCCGCTCCCCTGGCCTGGTTTGTCTGTTGAGGAGCCCTGGGGACCAGGGTGGTGCTGGCAGGGACCAGGGCCGCGGCTGTGGTGCCAGGTAAAGGCAGGAAGGGGTGATGCTGGGAGAGAGGCAGCCCAGCTGGTCCCCCTTTGTCTGCACGGCGTGCACTTCCCGTTGCCGCCACCAGAGGGAGCCATTGCCTGGCAGAAGCCAGAGGTCCCCACCCTCTGCGCATCTTGGGGCTGGAAGAGGCCAGCGCATAGTCCGTCCTTCTTCTCTGATTGGACCTGGGGTTGGGGGCCCATCGCTGGCCAGGCGGGAGGGGGTGGTGGGAGACCGTGAGCAGGTTGGGGGGCACGGGGAGAGCTGGACCAGTGTTCCTGGCTCTGCCTTTGCTCCCAGTTTGCTCGGTGTATTAAAAATTTCTTATTCTAGCCCAAACCGGTGTGGCTCAGTGGATAGAGTGTCGGACTGCGGACTGAAGGGTCCCGGATTCGATTCCGGTCAAGAGCATGGGGGTGTGCAGGAGGCAGCTGATGGGTGTTTCTCTCTCATCCATGTTTCTAACTCTCTGTCAGCTGCCTCCTGCACATTCCCCATTGCTGATGTGCCGACCGGAGCCGAACCCGGGACCTTCCAGTCCGCAGGCCGATGCTCTGTCCACCGAGCCGCGCCGGCCGCGGTAAATGTGTGTTTCTTAAAAGGCAGCGCACACAAGTGACTGCCCGGCCGACCCCACGGCTTGGCCCCTTCCTCAGCCGTGCCCCGGCCTGTCTGTCCCCCGTCTCTCCGCCGTCTGGGAGACACTGACCCTGATCTTGGCAGCCCCCCCCCCCCCCAGACACAGCTCTCCTTGTGCCGAGCCAGGGCGGCTGCCAGAGCCGGCACGGGACCCCGGGGACAGAAGCCCCTTTTCCCGGGGGGGTGCGGCGGGCGCGGAGCCGCCTCCGGGGGCAGCATGGGCTCTGTCACCGGCGACCTGGGGACGCAGATTCAGATTCTCACCGTTTTTGTTTGTTTATGTTTCAACTGTTCTCATTGATCTCAGAGAGGAAGCGAGAGGGCGAGAGGGGAGAGAGCGAGAGAGAGAGAGAGAGAGAGAGAGAGAGTCAGAAACATCGATGAGAGAGAAACATCCATCATCTGCCTCCTGCACACCCCCCACTGGGGATGTGCCCACCACCAAGGTCCATGCCCTTTACCGAAATCGAACCCGGGACCCTTCAGTCTACAGGCCGACACTCTATCCACTGAGCCACACCGGTTTCAGCAAAATACATATTTTATTGATTTTCCACAGAGGCAGGGAAAGGGATAGAAAGTCAGAAAAATCAATGAGAGAGAAACATCGATCAGCTGCCTCCTGCACCCCCCCCCCCCCCCACTGGGGATGTGCCCGCAACCAAGGTCCATGCCCTTGACCAGAATCGAACCCGGGACCCTTCAGTCCACAGGCTGACGCTCTATCCACTGAGCCACACCGGTCAGGGCTATTTTTTTATGTTTAAACATGTTCTTATTGATCTCAGAGAGGAAGGGAGAGGGCGAGGGAGGGAGGGAGGGAGGGAGGGAGGGAGAGAGGGAGAGAGAGAGGCATAACCCCAATGCGAGAAGCAAGGCCAGTCACCTCACCTTCTCTCTCTTTCCTGGCTGATATGTGTGCACGTGTATGTGTGTGTGTGCACGTGTATGTGTGTCTGTGTGTGCACTCGTACATACGTGTGTGCTGAGCTGTGCTGTGCTGTTCCCCGTCTCTGGAACCCTACACGCGTGGTGTCTGAGGTCACTCATGTGCGCATCCTGTGATGATGGGCTCCATCCTCCACGCCCCTCCCTGCCTTCCCCAGACCGCAGGGCGTGACCTCGCCCGTCCCCTCCCCGTCCCTGGCCGAGGGCAGGTGGGAGGGGACCGGCAGCTGCTCGTGGGGCTGGATGAGGATCGTGACCGATTAGGATCTTAACGGGGTGGGTGGTGGTTGGAAACGGGTACCCACCGCCCCGCGCCCGGCCCTTCCTGCCCGACGCTGGGAAGCTGAACAGCACCCCGCCCTGCCCGCCCGAGAGGGGCCAGCTTCTGTTGGCACAGCGCCGCTGTTGTTCTCTAACCAGGCTGCCGGCCCCCCATCCCTTGACTCAAGGGCATGGGCTGGATTCAAGGGGCTCCCTGCCCGTCAGGGATAGGGGAGCCGCCCGGCACAGGGCTCTGTCGTCTGTTATCCTATGGGCAGCAATTCTCAGAGTCGTCCCGGGGTCCGTTTGGTCTACGCGAACCAGCCATGCAGACCTACTGTGTGTGCAAACGACACCAATGTGCTCCAGGCGTCAGCATTGGGGGCGTCGAGTTCCAGGCTCCAAAGGATCTTTGTCTTCTCTCTCTCTTTTTTATAAACATGTTTTACTGATTTTTCACAAAGAGAGGGGGAGGGAGAGAGAGTCAGAAACATCGATGAGAGAGAAACACCCATCAGCCGCCTCCCGCACGCCCCCCACTGGGGATGTGCCCGCAACCAAGGTCCATGCTCTTGACCAGAATCGAACCCGGGACCCTTCCGTCCGCAGGCCGACGCTCTATCCAATGAGCCAAACCGTTAGGGCTTGTTATGTTTTTATTGATTTCAGAGAGGAGGGGGAGGGAGAGAGGGAGGGAGAGGGAGGGGAGGGAGAGAGGGAGGGAGAGGGAGGGAGAGGGAGGGAGAGGGAGGGAGAGGGAGACAGAGGGAGGGAGAGGGAGGGAGAGGGAGAGAGAGGGCGAGAGAGGGGGAGAGGGAGGGGAGGGAGGGGAGGGCGAGAGGGAGGGAGAGGGCGAGAGAGGGAGGGAGAGGGAGGGAGAGGGAGGAGGGAGAGAAACATCGACGATGGGAGAAAACCACGGATCGCTGTGCCCTGCTCGCCCCACACGGGGAGGGAGCCCGCACCCCGGGCCTGGGCCCGACCTGGCTTCCGACGGTGACCTTGACCTCCGGATTCCTCGGTCGACGGTCCACCGGGCCATTTTCTGCTGGGGAAGGCAGTGGGGCGTCTGGAGGATGCCCTGCCTTGTGGATGCGTGTGTCAGCAACACCCTGAAACGGTTTGGTGCAAGGGAAGGTGTGTGTGTGTGGGGGGGGTGTTCCTTGCACCAAAACTTGGGACTTTCCTCGGAGGTTAAGACCTCTGCTAAACAGTCCATCCAGCCGAAACCGGTTTGGCTCAGTGGCTAGAGCGTCGGCCTGCGGACCGGAGGGTCCCAGGTTCGATTCCGGTCAAGGGCATGTACCTTGGTTGTGGGCACATCCCCAGTGGGGGGTGTGCAGGAGGCAGCTGATCCATGTTTCTCTCTCATCGATGTTTCTAACTCTCTCCCTCTCCCTTCCTCTCTGTAAAAACTCAAAAAAATATATTAAAAAAAATATTAAAAAAAAAAAAAGAAGTTCATCCAGCTTACATACAGACCTGGAAACGGGGTGGGGGTGGGGAGGTGAGGGGTAGAACAGGCAGCCTCTCTCTACGGCCCGGCCTGTGCTGCTTCTGCCCCTGCCCCAGCCTCTGCTCTGCCCTTGCCCCTGCCCCTGCCCCTGCCCCTGCCCCTGCCTCTGCCCCTGCCCATACCTCTGCTCTGCCCATACCTCTGCCCCAGCCCCTGCCCCTGCCTCTGCTCTGCGCCTGCCCCTGTCCCTGCCTCTGCTCTGCGCCTGCCCCTGTCCCTGCCTCTGCCTCTGCCCCTGCCCCTACCTCTGCCCCTGCCCCTGCCCCTGCCTCTGCCCCTGCCCATACCTCTGCTCTGCCCATACCTCTGCCCCAGCCCCTGCCCCTGCCTCTGCTCTGCGCCTGCCCCTGTCCCTGCCTCTGCCTCTGCCCCTGCCCCTACCTCTGCCCCTGCCCCTGCCCCTGCCTCGGCCCATGTCCCTGCCCCTGCCCCTGCCCCTGCCTCTGCCCCTGCCTCTGCCTCTTCCCCTGCCCCTGCCCCTGCCTCTGCTCTGCCCCTTTCCCTGCCCCTGTCCCTGCCTCTTCCCCTGTCCCTGCCCCTGCCTCTGCCCCTGCTCTGCCCCTGCCCCTGTCTCTGCGCCTGCCCCTGCCTCTGACTCTGCCCCTGCCCCTGCCTCTGCCCTGCCCCTGCCCCTGCCCCTGCCCCTGCCTCTGCCCCTGCCTCTGCCTCTTCCCCTGCCCCTGCCCCTGCCTCTGCTCTGCCCCTTTCCCTGCCCCTGTCCCTGCCTCTTCCCCTGCCCCCGTCCCTGCCCCTGCCTCTGCTCTGCCCCTGCCCCTGCCCCTGCCCCTTTCCCAGCCCCTGCCCCTGCCCCTGCCCCTGCCTCTGCCCCTGCCCCAGCCCCTGCCCCTGCTTCTGCTCTGCCCCTGTCTCTGCCCCTGTCGCTGC
Source organism: Antrozous pallidus (assembly GCA_027563665.1). NCBI lineage: Eukaryota > Metazoa > Chordata > Mammalia > Chiroptera > Vespertilionidae > Antrozous > Antrozous pallidus. The sequence continues at coordinate 758,180 of CM050529.1, read as the reverse complement.
CCCTGCTCCTACCCCTGCCCCTGCCTCTGCTCTGCCCCTGCCCCTGCCCCTATCCCTCCCCTATCCCTGCCCCTGCCCTTGCCTCTGCTCTGCCCCTGCCCCTGCCCCTGCCCTTGCCTCTGCTCTGCCCCTGCCCCTGCCCCTGCCCCTGTCTCATCCCCTGTCCCTGCCTCTTCCCCTGTCCCTGCCTCTGACTCTGCCCCTTTCCCTGCCCCAGTCCCTGCCTCTTCCCCTGTCCCTGCCCCTGTCCCTGCCTCTTCCCCTGTCCCTGCCTCTGACTCTGCCCCTGTCCCTGCCCCTGCCTCTGCCCCTGCCCCTGCCCCTGCCTCTGCTCTGCCCCTGCCCCTGCCTCTGCTCTGCCCCTGCCCCTGCTCTGCCCCTGCCCCTGCCCCTGCCTCTGCTCTGCCCCTGCCTCTGCCCCTGCCCCTGCCTCTGCTCTGCCCCTGCCTCTGACCCTGCCCCTGCCTCTGCTCTGTCCCTGTCCCTGCCCCTGCCCCTGCCTCTGCTCTGTCCCTGCCTCTGCCCCTGCCCCTGCCTCTGTCCCTGTCCCTGCCTCTGCTCTGTCCCTGTCCCTGCCCCTGCTCTGCCCCTGTCCCTGCCTCTGCTCTGCCCCTGCCTCTGACCCTGCCCCTGCCTCTGCTCTGTCCCTGTCCCTGCCCCTCTCCCTGCCCCTGTCCCTGCCCCTCTCCCTGCCTCTGCCCCTGCCCCTGCACCTGCCCCTGTCCCTGCACCTGCCCCTGCCTCTTCCCCTGCCCCTGCCCTTGCCCCTGCCCTGTCCCTGTCCCTGCCTCTGCTCTGCCCTTGCCCCTGCCCCTGCCCCTGCTCTGCCCCTTTCCCTACCCCTGCCCCTGCCCCTGCCCCTGCCCCTACCCCTGCCCCTGCCTCTGCCCCTGTCCATGCCCCTGCCTCTGCACCGGCCCCTGCCTCTGCCCCTGCCCCTTTCCCTGCCCCTGTCCCTGCCCATGCCCCTGCCTCTGCTCTGCCCCTAACTCTGCCTCTTCCCCTGCCCCTGCCTCTGCCTCTTCCCCTGCCTCTGACTCTGCCCCTGCCCCTGCCCCTGTCCCTGCCCCTGCCCCTGCCTCTGCTCTGCCCCTGCCCCTGCCTCTTCCCCTGCCTCTGACTCTGCCCCTGCCCCTGCCCCTGCCCCTGCCCCTGCCTCTGACTCTGCCCCTGCCCCTGCCCCTGCCCCTGCCCCTGCCCCTGCCCCTGCCCCTGCCTCTGCCCCTGCCCCTGCCCCTGCCTCTGCTCTGCCCCTGCCCCTGCCTCTGCTCTGCCCCTGCCTCTGCTCTGCCCCTGCCTCTGCTCTGCCCCTGTCCCTGCCCCTGCTCTGCCCCTGCCTCTGCCCCTGCCCCTGCCCCTGCCTCTGCCCCTGCCCCTGCCTCTGCCCCTGCCCCTGCCTCTGCCCCTGCCCCTGCCTCTGCCCCTGCCCCTGCCTCTGCCCCTGCCCCTGCCTCTGCTCTGCCCCTGCCCTGCCTCTGCTCTGTCCCTGCCTCTGCCCCTGCCCCTGCCCCTGCCTCTGCTCTGCCCCTGCCCCTGCTCTGCCCCTGCCCCTGCCCCTGCCCCTGCCTCTGCTCTGCCCCTGCCCCTCTCCCTGCCCCTGTCCCTACCCCTGCCCCTGCCTCTTCCTCTGCCCCTGCTCTGCCTCTGTCCCTGCCCCTGTCCCTGCTCCTGCCCTTGCCCCTGCCCTGTCCCTGCCTCTGCTCTGCCCTTGCCCCTGCCCTGTCCCTGCCTCTGCCCCTGTCCCTGCCTCTGCCCCTGCCTCTGCTGTGCCCCTGCCCCTGCCTCTGCTCTGCCCCTGTCCCTGCCCTGTCCCTGCCCCTGCCTCTGACCCTGCCCCTGCTCTGCCCCTGCCCCTGTCCCTGCCTCTGCCCCTGTCCCTCCCTCTGCCCCTGCCCCTGCCTCTGCCCCTGCCCCTGCCTCGGCTCTGCCCCTGCCCCTGCCTCTGCTCTGCCCCTGACCCACCTCTGCTCTGCCCCTTTCCCTGCCCCAGTCCCTGCCTCTTCCCCTGTCTCATCCCCTGTCCCTGCCTCTTCCCCTGTCCCTGCCTCTGACTCTGCCCCTGCCTCTGCTCTGCCCCTGCCCCTGTCCCTGTCCCTGCCCCTGCCTCTGCTCTGCCCCTGTCCCTGCCTCTGACTCTGCCCCTGCCTCTGCCCCTGCCCTTGTTCCTGCCCCTGCCTCTGCCTCTGCCCCTGCCTCTGCTCTGCCCCTGCCCCAGTCCCTGCCTCTTCCCCTGTCTCATCCCCTGTCCCTGCCTCTTCCCCTGCCCCTGCCTCTGCTCTGCCCCTGCCCCTGCTCTGCCCCTGTCGCTGCCCCTGCTCTGCCCCTGTCCCTGCCCCTGCTCTGCCCCTGTCCCTGCCCCTGCTCTGCCCCTGTCGCTGCCCCTGCTCTGCCCCTGTCCCTGCCTCTGCTCTGCCCCTGGCCCTGCCCCTGCCCCTGCTCTGCCCCTGTCCCTGCCCCTGTCCATGCCCCTGTCCCTGCCCCTGTCCCTGCTCTGCCCCTGCCCCTGTCCCTGTCCATGCCCCTGCCCCTGTCCCTGCCCCTGCCTCTGCTCTGCCCCTGCCCCTGCCTCTGCTCTGCCCCTGCTCTGCCCCTGCCTCTGCCCCTGCCCCAGTCCCTGCCTCTTCCCCTGTCCCTGCCTCTGACTCTGCCCCTGCCCCTGCCCCTGCCCCTGTCCCTGCCCCTGCCCCTGCCCCTGCCCCTGTCCCTGTCCATGCCCCTGCCCCTGTCCCTGCCCCTGCTCTGCCCCTGCCCCTGCCCCTGCCCCTGCCCCTGCCTCTGCTCTGCCCCTGTCCCTGCCCCTGCCCCTGCCTCTGACTCTGCCCCTGCCTCTGCCCCTGCCCCTGCTCTGCCCCTGCCCTTGTTCCTGCCCCTGCCTCTGCCCCTGCCCCTGCCTCTGCTCTGCCCCTGCTCTGCCCCTGCCCCTGCCTCTGCTCTGCCCCTGCCTCTGCCCCTGCCCCTGCCTCTGCCCCTGCCTCTGCTCTGCCCCTTTCCCTGCCCCAGTCCCTGCCTCTTCCCCTGTCTCTGCCCCTGTCCCTGCCTCTTCCCCTGTCCCTGCCTCTGACTCTGCCCCTGCCTCTGCTCTGCCCCTGCTCTGCCCCTGCCCCTGCCTCTGCTCTGCCCCTGTCCCTGCCCCTGCCTCTGCTCTGCCCCCTTCCCTGCCCCTGCTCCTGACTCTGCCCCTGCCCCTGCCTCTGCTCTGCTCCTGCCCCTGTCCTGCTCCTGCCTCTGCCCCTGCCCCTGCCCCTGCTCTGCCCCTGCCCCTGCCTCTGCTCTGCCCCTGCCCCTGCTCTGCCCCTGCCCCTGCCTCTGTTCTGCCCCTGTCACTGCCCCTTTCCCAGCCCCTGCCCCTGTCCCTTCACCTGCCCCTGCCTCTTCCCCTGCCCCTGCCCTTGTCCCTACCCCTCCCCTGCCTCTTCCTCTGCCCCTGCTCTGCCTCTGTCCCTGCCCCTGCCCCTGCTCCTGCCCCTGCCCTGTCCCTGCCTCTGCTCTGCCCTTGCCCCTGCCCTGTCCCTGCCTCTGCCCCTGACCTGGCCCCTGCCCCTGCTCTGCCCCTTTCCCTACCCCTGCCCCTGCTCCTGCCTCTGCTCTGCCCCTTTCCCTACCCCTGCCCCTGCTCCTGCCTCTGCTCTGCTCCTGCCCCTGCCCCTGCCTCTGCCCCTGTCCATGCCCCTGCCTCTGCTCTGCCTTTGCCCCTGCCCCTGCCCCTGCCTCTGCCCCTGTCCATGCCCCTGCCTCTGCACCTGCCCCTGCCTCTGCCCCTGTCCATGCCCCTGCCTCTGCACCTGCCCCTGCCCCTGCCCCTGCCTCTGCTCTGCCTCTATCTGGGGCGCCCGCGGTTCCTGCAGTGGGTTCCGCGCCAGCTGCTATTTTTGGCCGCTTCTGAGCTCACACGCTCAGAGAGGCTGACACCACACTTTGTCGGAGAGCATTTATATCCCGAATCTGTCACACTCCAGGTCGGCCGCTCCCTCCCTCCCAGGGACGTGAGATAATCCGTGGAGAATTGGGGCGAGGTGAGGGAAGAGGGGGAGGGAGAAACTGCAGGCCTCGCCTATGCAAAGGGCCGGGTCAGCCTCGGGGGGTTGGACAGTGGCGGGGGAGAGGGGGGTGGACAGGTCAGCAAACCCTTGGGGTATCTGTCCTGGGAGGAGCCCCAGAGGCCTGGTGTCCCCTGGATGGGGAAGGGTGGGGAGGCATAAACTCGCTCCCCCTGCTGAGCCGGAGGGTCTGCCTAAGGGACTGGGGCTGCGGCAGGAGGTCCCGGGAGCAGTGTCCCCGTCTGAGGTCTGGGGGCTGTGCTGATCGAGGCCTGCACTCAGGGGGGCCCCGGTGTCGGGGACCGTCGCCTTCCGTCCCCAGAACCAGGCCTGACGTGTGGCCTGTTTTTTCCCATCAGCCCCTGCTGCCCGCTGACCCTGCCGGCCCGTCACTACAGCCTCAAAGCCCTGAGTTTCCCGCCCGCCCCGGCGTCTCAGCGCCCATTTCCGCTGAGTCCGCGTGCGCCCATTTCCGATGAGTCCGCGTGCACCCATTTCCGTTCAGTCCGCTTGCACCCATTTCCGCTCAGTCCGAGTGCACCCATTTCCGCTGAGTCCGCGTGCGCCCATTTCCGATGAGTCCGCGTGCACCCATTTCCGCTCAGTCCGCGTGCACCCATTTCCGCTCAGTCCGCGTGCACCCATTTCCGCTCAGTCCGCCTGCACCCATTTCCGCTCAGTCCGCGTGCGCCCATTTCCGCTGAGTCCGCGTGCGCCCATTTCCGCTGAGTCCGCGTGCACCCATTTCCGCTGAGTCCGCGTGCACCCATTTCCGCTCAGTCCGCGTGCACCCATTTCCGCTGAGTCCGCGTGCGCCCATTTCCGTTCAGTCCGCGTGCGCCCATTTCCGTTCAGTCCGCGTGCGCCCATTTCCGCTCAGTCCGCGTGCGCCCATTTCCGCTGAGTCCGCGTGCGCCCATTTCCGCTCAGTCCGCGTGCGCCCATTTCCGCTGAGTCCGCGTGCGCCCATTTCCGCTCAGTCCGCGTGCGCCCATTTCCGCTCAGTCCGCGTGCACCCATTTCCGCTCAGTCCGCGTGCACCCCGCCCGCCAGGCTGGGGGTGTCCGGTGGCCGCCCTGCCCCCGTCGACCGTGGGGAGGAAAAATCAGGGAGAGTGGCTCTGGGGCTGAGCATCCAGCTAGGGACCAGGCGGTCAGGGTTTGATTCCCGGTCCGGGCACAGGCCCGGGTTTTGGGCTCGATGCCCAGTGTGGGGCGTGCGGGAGGCGGCCGATCCGTGACTCTCTGTCTCTCTCCCTCTCCCTCCCTCTCTCTCTGAATATCAATAACGTAGCCCTGGCTGGTGTGACTCAGTGGACAGAGCATCGGCCTGCGGACCGAAGGGTCCCGGGTTCGATTCCCGGTCGGGGCATACGCCCGGGGTGCGGGCTCGATGCCCAGTGCGGGCGTGATTCTCCCTCCTTGTGGCTGTTTCTCTCCCTCCGTCTCTGAAATCAACAAGGGGTGGTTTTATTTGTTAGTTTGTTTTTAGAGAGAGGAAAGGGCAGGGATCGGACACGACTGGGGCCTCTCTCGGGATGGCCTGGAGGCAGCTGTCATCCCTGGGGGACTGGGGGGCGGGGGCACAGGCCAGCCGGCTTCAAGCCCGGGGTCATGCTTCAATCAGAGCCCTGACAGGTTCGCATCGGCGGCCACGCTCCGATGGAATGTCGAGGGCGAGGGGCCTGTCCCTGAGGGATTTTCCCTGCAGGCCAGACACCCGGACTCTCTCAGAGGACAGACAGACAGCCGGGAGGCGGGCCCCAGGGCACTGACCCCCAAGCGCCGAGTTCCCAGAAAGCGGCTGCTGACAGAGGCTCCCTCTTCTGCAGAGAGAGTGTGCGCGCACGATCATGTGTGTGCGCATACGAACATGTGCGCCCGTGTGAACATGTATGTGCACATGCACATATGTGAACATGTGTGTGCAGCCCCTGCCCAGCCCTGCCCTGGGCCAGCTCCTCCCCGCAGTGCCCTGAGCAGATCTGTGGTCCTCCCTGGCGCCCCCACGCCCGCCTCCTCCCGGTCACATGCTCCTTCGCCGGCTCAGCCTAAGGGCAGAGGGAGGCCGCCTGGGCACAGCCCTCCGTGTGGCCTGCACTGTCCCCCAAGAGCCGTATCTCCCGGGGCCGCCTCTGCAAACCCCGCCGGGGGGAGGGGAGAGGGGAGAGAGGGAGCTTGTCCACAGATCCCTGGCCGCCCGGACCCAGCCCTGGGCCCCTCCACCCCCAGTCTCCAGGCTGCCCGGTCCCTCCCAGTGCACAGCTGGCTCCATCCCAGAGATTCTGAGAAGCCAATCCTGTAGCAGCTCAGAGGTGCTGGGTTCGAGTCCTGGTGTTTGCTCTTCAGGGCTGTGTGACCCCTGGGGCTCAGCCTGTGTGAGGGGTCCCAGCCCCCCTCCTCCGCCATCTGGTTTCTTTTTTTTTTTTAATACATATTAAAAAAATTTTTTTAAGGAAACAGTGACTTTTTTTTAGCTTAATGACGTACATTTACCTTAATAATCATACCACAATGCATACATGTAGCAAAGCACCATGTTTTACTCTTTCAATATATACAATAGTTTTAACTATTCCTCTATAAAATATTTAGAAAGCAATGAATTTTAGAAACCAAAGGTTTTTTTTTAACCTGTCTACGTATCTGTCTGATTCCTTCATTCTTCCCTCCCCTCTGCTTTCTCCTCCCACTATTCATTCATTCATTCTTTACATGTGTGTGTATGTATATAGGTGTGTGTGTGTGTGTGTGTGTGTGTGTGTGTATTTGTTTTCTTTTTGGTTGTTGTGTGGTTTTTTTTTTTTTGCAGTATACCTTAGATATTTTATCTTTTTTTAAAATATATTTTATTGATTTTTCACAGGAAGGGAGAGGGACAGAAAGTCAGAAACATCCATCAGCTGCCTCCTGCACACCCCCCACTGGGGATGTGCCTGCAGCCAAGACACATGCCCTTGACCGGAATCGAACCCGGGACCCTTCAGTCCGCAGGCCGACGCCCTATCCACTGAGCCACACCGGCTCTGGCCCTCTGACTTCTTTGTGCTCCCCGGCCAGGCCCGGCCCGTGTTGGTTCCTGAGCCTGTGGGAGAGGAGGTGGGGGGGGCAGGCCCGCCCCAGCTCAGCGGCCCGCGCCCCCAGCTGTGCTCACTGCCCGAGCCCCCCACAAGCGGCCCTCTCAGCCGCCGTGGGGACAGAGCGCTCCTTATCCTCCATGCCCAGCTGAGGGCCTTTCTGGGGATGGGCACCTGCAGACACCAGCGTGGGGGAGGCGGCGGTAACCCCTTCCTTCCTGTGCCACAGCCAGAGGCCGGCTCTGCAGGCAGCCCAGGCTGGCCCAGCGTGGCTCTCAGAGCGGCTGGGTGACCTTGGATTGACCTTGGGCCGTCCTAGACCTTCCTGAGCCTGGGGGTCTTTCCCCTCCCGTCCTGGGAAGTTGTGGGAGCGAGTTTCGGGCCACTGAGCAGACCCTGCCTGTGTCACGGCTAACGGCGCCCCCACGGTCTGCCGAGCCAACAGCGGTGCTCATGTCGGGGTTGGACTGGCGTGTCGGCCCCTCCAACTGCTCAGGGAGGGTTGGGGGGAGTGCGTTTTGCAGTTTGCAGCCTCGCCTGCCTCTGCCTGTGCGCCGACCCACGAGACAAGATGCTGTGGTTGTGGTGTGCCCGTCTGACCAAGTTCGCCTCCGAACGTCGGATGGCGGGTCATTTGTGAAGGCCCGGAGCAAAAGCGCTTTCCAGACCTCGCAACCCCGAACAGCTAGCTCGCCGCGTGTGGCTTATATCAGCAGAACCGCACAGAGGTATCGATGACGTCTTTGGGTCTGGAATGAGGAACCCACTTTGCAAAAAGCACTTTTATTTTTTTTTACAGATATATTTTATTTTATGTATTTATGTATTTACTTATTTTTTATTTTTATTTTTTTTACAGAGAGGAAGGGAGAGGGATAGAGTCAGAAACATCGACGAGACAGAAACATCCATCAGCTGCCTTCTGCACACCCCCCACTGGGGATGTGCCCGCAGCCAAGGTCCGTGCCCTTAGATCGGAATCGAACCCGGGACCCTTGAGTCCGCAGGCCGACGCTCTATCCACTGAGCAACAGCGGTCAGGGCGAAAAGCACTTTTTTTTACAGAAGCAAACATTGAACAAGTTAGTTACCTAAAGTGTCTAAATCACTGAATCAACAGAAACACGTTATCTGGGACCACGGGGGGAATTTAGAATAATGGTGCTCTCCAGATCCCGGGATCACTGAGTCAACAGGAATGCACTGTCTGTAGCTACTGAGGCAATTCAGGGGATGTTCTGATTCTGGGACCATTGAGTCAACAGAAACTCAGTGATCTGTAGCTACTGGGACAATTTAGGATAATTGAACTGTCCTGGTTCCCAGAGGAATGTGCTCCCATGACCAGGGAGATCACAATCAACGGGACACTCAAACCATCGTCCATGGAGTATTCAATCCTACATACGTTCAGAAAAATCAAAATAACTTTCTACTGTTTTAGCAAACAAATAAGCACAGAACCCAAACAGCAGTTTCTACCCGAGATGACGGCTGCCATCCTTCCCTGTGTGCTGTTCGGGAGCTATACAGACGTGTACAGACGTGTACAGACGTGTAGAGACGTGTACGGTCGCTGAGCACCATCCTGTCCTGCCTGAGAGCGTCCCACCCCTTCCCGTTGGGGTTTTCCTCTCTTCTCCACATCCAGCGTGGAGAGAGAAGTAGGGTCCGGTTTCTGAGTAGAGGAGCTGGGGATTGAGAAATAATAGAAAGAAGAGACGGCACAGAAGCAGAAATAAAAAGCTGGGGCCGGGTGGAATCTCTGCTCTCTCTGATGGAGAGACAGGAATCCAAACCCAACAGCAGCGTGTTCAGTTATATTCCAGAACACAGAGGGGCTTCACCTGAGAAAGCTCAGGATCGAAGGAGCTTAAGTAGGCCCGGGGCTAGACTGAATCTACATTTCGAGGCCCTCCCCCTACCCCTACACCTGAAGCAAGTTAAGAGTCAGTTCTGATGACGCATCCAGCCTTCTTGATGGGTGTATTTGCGAGACGCGGCTCTGCCTGGCGCCTCGGATTCAGCCGACGCTGGTTTAAAGAATGCTCAGGTGCCTTCCCTGGGGGCCCTCTACACTTGCCCTTGGGACTGGGCGGCGGGGGCGGGGCACCGAAGTGCTGGGTGCAGCGAGGGGTAGGGACTGACTCACTCAAGACCCCTGACAGTGCCATCTCTGATGGGCACACCCTAATCCTTCTGCTTCCTTTTCTTTTTAAAAGAATGTTTTTTATGGCCGAACCGGTTTGGCTCAGTGGATAGAATGTTGGCCTGCGGACTGAAAGGTCCCGGGTTCGATTCCGGTCAAGGGCATGTACCTTGCCTGCGGGCACATCCCCATTTGGAGGTGTGCAAGAGGCAGCTGATCGATGTTTCTCTCCCCTCGATGTTTCTGACTTTCTATCCCTCTCTCTTCCTCTCTGTGAAAAATCAATAAAATACATTTTTTAAAAAAGAATATTTTTATGAATTTCAGGGAGGAAGGGAGAGGGAGAGAGAAACATCCGTGATGAGAGGGGATCACAGATCGGCTGCCTCCTGCGCGCTCCCTCCTGGGGATGGGGCCCACAACTCGGGTGTGAGCCCTGACCGGGCATCGAACCCGGGACCTCCTAGTTGCTAGGTCGACGCTCGGCCCCTGGGCCACGCCGCCGGGCTCCTGTGGTCTTTTCTGCGCACTCAGCGCTCCCCCACCTGCGCCCATGTTTTCTGTGCTCGGCCCGGCACTTCTCACTGGGCACAGTGGGTGCCTGGGGGGACAGGATGGGAGCTCACGGGGTCCAGCCCTCTCTTCTTCCCCTTCTGGGAGGCTCCAAGGCTTCCCTCTGATCTTTGCCTCCCTCCCTGGGACGAGGGAGGGGAGTGAAGGCTGTGTAGTTGTCACCCCTGAGCCGTGAGTGAGTGACGGGCTGCCAGACGCTGTCAGACGAGGCCTCTTTGTCAGGCGGCGAGGAGGGAACAGGGGCTCAGCCAGGGCCCTGGTGGGCTCCGTGGTCCCCATACTCCCCCAGCCTAAGCAGGGAGGCTATGGGAGCCAGCATGCACTGGGAGATGCGCTTATGCAAATGTATGCAGATGTCGGAACACCTCCCCCCACAACGTGCAGCTTGCTGCCTGCCTGCCTGCTGGGCTCTGGGCTGGAAGGAGACCCCCCAACCCCACCCTGAACCCATCCCAGGTATGACCCCTCCCCTGGCCTGAGAGGTGGGCTCCCCCTTCTCCATCCCACCCCACCCCCCCTCAGTGAGCCAGAGGGAAGGGGGGTGGCAGATTGAGAAAGTCAGGGTGCCAAAACTGGTGTGGTTCAGTGGATAGAGCATCGGCCTGCGGACTGAAGAAGGGTCCCGGGTTCGATTCTGGTCAAGGGCATGGACCTTGGCTGCGGGCACATCTCCGGTGGGGCGCGTGCAGGAGGCGGCTGATGGATGTTTCTCTCTCATCGATGTTTTGACTCTCTATCCCTCTCCCTTCCTTTCTGTGAAAAATTAATAAAATATATTTTTTAAAAAAAAAAGAGAGAGAGAGAAAGATGGGGCCATCCTCCCCCAAACTTCAGGCAGCCTTCCTTGGACGGCCCCAGGGAGGACACCCCACCCTCCAGGCTGGGCCACAGGCTCAGGGTCAGGCTGAGAGGTTGGGGGGCTCAGGCTGGGACAGGAAGGGGGAGACCCACCTGCGTGGGAAGGAGCTGGGGCTGCTGGGATGAGACGGGGAAGTCCCCCCGACTGCATGGGGGCTGGCGAGGCTGCAGGAGGGGTTGGAGCCGGCTTGCAGAGAGCCCTGGGGAGCCTACCCCGTGGAGCACCCCTCGGTGGGTAGCCAGAGGCAGAGGCAAGGACAGGCTGAATGAAGCCTGGCCCCCCGGGGACCAGGGGAGTTGAGGGTCTGGCGGCTACGAGGGGAAAGAGGGAGGAGGAAAGGCTGGGAAAGGGAGGTGGGCAGGGTCCCCCCAGAGAGGATGGGAAATGGGTTCTGTCTGGGACACGTGGGTGGCAGGTGAGGGGCTGTGGGTGAGGACGGGGCTGGCCTCTCCCTCTGCAGCAGCCTGGCTGGCAGGGCCTGAGGCCAGGCCCCGGTGCCCATGAGCTGGGAGCTGTCCAGCACGGCGCCTGCTGAACCCCGGGCCTGAAGGCGGCGTCCGGAGAAGGTGCTGGCTGCTCCCCTCTCTTCTCTCCAGGGACAGAGACTTGTGGGCACCAGACACGTCCCCGTCCCTGTGGGACCCAGAGCTTCCCGCTGGGGGAGATGCAGAGCAGTGGGCCAGGTTCCGTTTCTTTTTATTGATGTCGGAGAGGGAGGGAGAGGGAGGGAGAGAGAAACGTCCATGCTGAGAGAGAACCATGGTCGGCCGCCTCCTGCACGCCCACTGGGGATGGACCCGGCAACCCGGGCCTGTGCCCTGACCGGGAATCGAACCCTGACCTCCTGGTTCAGAGGTCAATGTTCAACGGCTGAGCCACGCCGGCAGGGGGTTGGCGGAGGTGGGCACACCCTCGCCCTCTGCCCGGCTTCCCAGCCTCCGCCAGCCGGAGGCACCATTCCTCCGATTGCACCAGGTGTCTCGACCAAGCACCTCCCACCGTGTCTCCCCAGCCCTCCCGCCTCCCCCCGCCCCAAAGCTGCTCAGCTGTCTTGCGGGGGGGGCTCTGTGGCTGTCTCGCCTTGGAAACCACAAAGCTATCACATCACCTCCTAATGTGCCCCCGGGGCTTCTGGTTAGAGTGGTGGAGAGGAGCAGGCTACACCTCCCTGCAGCCCCTCAGCCCCCCCCGCAGCCCCTCAGACCCCCCTGCAGCCCCTCAGACCCCCCTGCAGCCCCTCAGACCCCCCTGCAGCCCCTCAGCCCCCCCCGCAGCCCCTCAGCCCCCCCTGCAGCCCCTCAGCCCCCCCTGCAGCCCCTCAGACCCCCCCGCAGCCCCTCAGCCCCCCCCGCAGCCCCTCAGCCCCCCCTGCAGCCCCTCAGCCCCCCCCGCAGCCCCTCAGACCCCCCTGCAGCCCCTCAGACCCCCCTGCAGCCCCTCAGACCCCCCCGCAGCCCCTCAGACCCCCCTGCAGCCCCTCAGACCCCCCCGCAGCCCCTCAGCCCCCCCTGCAGCCCCTCAGCCCCCCCTGCAGCCCCTCAGCCCCCCCCGCAGCCCCTCAGACCCCCCTGCAGCCCCTCAGACCCCCCTGCAGCCCCTCAGACCCCCCCGCAGCCCCTCAGACCCCCCTGCAGCCCCTCAGACCCCCCTGCAGCCCCCTCGCTCCCGTGGGCTGAGGCTGAGCAGGACTCATGGCCAGACCAGTGGCCACTCCAGCTGAGGGCCCAGCCCCCCCCCCCCCCCCCCCCGCCAAATCCCGTCTCGTCTCCGGAAGCTCTGCCCAGCCCAGCACCTGCTTCCTGTTTGGTGGGGACGCTTCCTGGCTGGCTGTGACTCCCTCCCCCTCCTGGCCCTCCCTCCCCCAGGCCAGTCTGTACCCCCACTCTGCCCCGCAGCCCCCTCCACTGCCGGAAGCCGATCGGATCGTTGTTTTAACGACAGAGAGCTGTGGACAAGGAGGCCGGAGGGCTGGTCCACCTTGATTGCTCTGAGGGGTCGGAGCTGGTTACTGGGATGTTGGTGGTTGGAGCGGCCCCCTCTGTTAGTCCTAAGAAGATTCACTGATTGGCTTTTACTGGTGTTTTCTGGCTGGGGGAGACAGGTGTATCTTATGCTCTTAATCTTAATAACAGGGAAGGTAAAGCCGGAGCAAATAGTAGTTCTTCCCCTAGAGTTGGAGTACCGCCTGGCCCCCATTCCCAAATTAATGTTTTTCTGCGTCTCTTTATTCATTTGCGTGCGGCCTTCTCCAGAAACCCGAACCCTGAACCGGGGACCCTGAACCACGTGGGACGTGAAAGGGGTGCCCACATTGTGGCGCCCACCCAGGGACGCCACAGTCCACCCCATGGGGAGTAGGGAGCAGCCCTCTGCAGAGCGCTGGGGTGTCGGGCGTCGGGTTTCACGTCTTTGAGGGGCCAGCAGCCCCGGCTCAGTTAGGGCAGCTGGGGAGCCGAGCCGAGGGGCCGTGCTGACGGATGAGCTAGAGCAGAGAGCTGGCGGGGGGGGGGGGGGCACTGTGCTCTCCCCCAGCAGGGAGGTGGGGCCGGAATGTCTGAGCTGAACGTGTGGGTGAAGGCACAGTCACCAGAAAGGCTTGAGCTCGGCCGGCCTGGCTCAGGGGCTGAGCGTCGACCCAGGAACCAGGAGGTCAGGGTTCGATTCCCGGTCAGGGCACAGGCCCGGGACGGGAGCTCCATCCCCCAGTGGGGGGCATGCAGGAGGCAGCCGGTCCGTGATTCTCTCTCTCTCTCTCATAGATGTTCCTCTCTCTCTTCCTCTCTCTGAAATCAATAAAAATATTTTTTTAAAAAAAGGAGTGGGCTGCTCTAACCAGTGTGGCTCCGTGGACAGAGCGTCGGCCTGCGGACTAAAGGGTCCCGGGTTCGATTCCGGTCGAGGTCATGTACCTTGGTTGTGGGCACATCCCCAGTAGGGGGTGTGCAGGAAGCAGCCAATCCATGTTTCTCTCTCATTGGTGTTTCTAACTCTCTCTCCCTCTCCCTCTCTGTGAAAAATCAATAAAATGTATTTTAAAAACTAATAAGAAATAAAAAAGGATGCCCAACCCGGTGTGGCTCAGTGGATAGAGTGCCGGCTTGTGGGGTGTCTCCTGGCAGAATCTTCCCGCCGGCTGTTCAGGAGCCTCTCTCTGTCCGGCTCCCCGCCCGCCCGCCCGGTACACACAGCCATGGAAACCCCTCTCTGAGCGTCTGTTTTGCTTTTTGCCGTTTTCCATGTGAGGGTGTCGGCCGCAGAGCAGAGGCACACGGTACCCAGGCCCCAGTTCTCTCCTCCAGCCTCCCGCTTCTCTCCCCGCCCGTCCCCCAACCCCTCCAGGGTGTCCCGCCTCCCCACCTTCCCTCCTCAGCCTTCCCGCTCCTCTCCGCCCAGGCAGCCAATCCGGTACCTACCGCATGCATCTTGTTGCCAGGCAACGGGCTTCCTACCTGCTCCATTGTGTTTGCGTCTCCATGACAACGAGGGTTGCCCAAAGAGATGGGGGAACGGTTGGGTGGTGGTGGGAGGGGGAGGCGACACCCCGGATTTCGGGGCGTCGGTGCGGTCGGCGATGACCCGATCGCGCTCGCGGTCCCCTGAAGGTGCCGCCGATTTCCGAAACCAAATGCCTGTGAGACACCCCGTCAGGGGCTGGAGGGCCTGGAGACAGAGCCAGAGGTCCCGGCTTGGGGACATTCATGCCTTGGCCAAGGATAGAGCCGCCGGCGCTTTTGCTTATGTTTACTTACTTTTAAACATTTATTTAAAAAATACACACACACACACACACACACACATATATATATATGTATACACACACATACACACACACAAAACCGGTGTGGCTCAGTGGATAGAGTGTCGGCCTGAGGACTGAAGGGTCCCAGGTTCAATTCCGGTCAAGGGCATGTACCCTGGCTGCGGGCACATCCCCAGTGTGGGGTGTGCAAGAGGCAGCTGATCGATGTTTCTCTCATTCATGTTTCTGACTTTCTATCCCTCTCCCTTCCTCTCTGTGAAAAATCAATAAAATATATTTAAAAATAAATAAATAGCCGAAACCGGTGTGGCTCAGTGGACAGAGCGGCAGGGTCCCAGGTTCGATTCCTGTCAGGGGCATGTACCTTGGTTTCAGGCACATCCCCAGTAGGAGGAGTGCAGGAGGCAGCTGATGGATGTTTCTCTCTCTCATCGATGTTTCTGACTCTCTATCCCTCTCCCCTCCTTTCTGTAAAAGATATATATATATGTTTTTATTTAAAAACTAAGATATAGCTCTAAGAGGTTTGGCTCCGTGGATAGAGCGTCAGCTTGCAGACTGAAGGGTCCTGGGTTCGATTCTGGTCGAGGGCATGGACCTTGGCTGCGGGGACATCCCCAGTGGGGGGCGTGCAGGAGGCAGCAGATGGATGTTTCTCTCTCTCTCTTTCCCTCTCCCTTCCTCTCCGAAATCAATAAAAATATTTAAAAAGAAAAGGCAAAGAGAGGCGGGCACCGTCCCAGGGAAGCACAGAGAGGGGCCGGCCTGGGACTGAGGCCTGGGCAGCGCAGCCTTCGGGGAAACGGGGGCGGGGGGCCGGGGGGGCTGGTGTGACAGGCGGCAGCGCGGCCCCGGCTCCCCCACGGCTGTCAGCGCCCAGACGCTGACCTGACTCCAGCGCCCGCGATGCCCACGGTCCATCCTGTCTCTGCGCTGAGACCGGCCGCCGTGGGCCCGAGCGGAGAGGGTCCCCGAGGGCGGCAGCGGCGGCCTGGGCTTCGGGGAGGATCTGCTGCTTGCTGGCTCGCTCGCCCTCTCGCTCCGCTCGCTGGCCTGGTCCCCTCCTGAGCCAGGAGCCAGGGAGGCCTGAGCACCGCCCTCCCCTGCCATCGCCCTGTGCCGTCGGCCACGCCCGCCCTGCCACGGGCCAGGCTTGGGTTCCTGTAATAACTGAGCCCCGATCACAACCCTGTAAGGAGGCTTTATTGTGTCCCTTGTCTCCGTTGGATGGAGGAGGAGCGAGGCCCAGGGTTAAGTAACGAACTCGGGACCTCAGCTGGAAAGCAGCTGGATTTGCAATGGAGGGTGGGGGCGTGGGGGGAGCGGGGGGCGGGGAGAAGGGGTGCTCTGGGACTGTGTCCTTGTCCCCACACTCCCCTGTGCTGGAGCCCCGTCCTCCTCCTGGAATGGCTTCTGCTTCCTGTTTCAGAGCCGGCGAGCCCAGCACTGGGGAAGGGGAAGGATGCGGCCGGTTTGGGCCCCGCGGTGGAGGCCCCGACGCAGCGAGCAGGAGCCCCGCCTCCAGACTTCTGTGTCTTGTTTTTGTTTTTATTTATTTATTTAATAAACTTTATTGATTTTTCACAGAGAGGAAGGGAGAGGGATAGAGAGTCAGAAACATCGATGGGAGAGAAACATCCATCAGCTGCCTCCTGCAACCCCCACTGGGGATGAGCCCGCAGCCTGGGCCTGAGCCCGACCGGAATCGAACCCTGACCGCCCGGTTCCTAGGTCGATTGTCAACCCCTGAGCCGTGCCAACCAGGAGAGATTTTTCTTTCTCTTTTTCTTTCTTTCCTCCTTTCTTTCTTTCTTTCTTTCCTTCTTTCTTTCTTTCTTTTCTTTCTTTCTTTCTTTCTTTCTTTCTTTCTTTCCTTCCTTCCTTCCTTCCTTCCTTCCTTCCTTCCTTCCTTCCTTCTTTCTTTCTTTCTTTCTTTCGCCTTTTAAGAAGGCATATCCAGCTGAAACCGGTGTGGCTCAGTGAATTGGAGCGTTGGCCTGGGACTGAAGGGTTCGATTCCGGTCAAGGGCATGGACCTTGGCTGTGGGCACATCCCCAGTGGGGGGTGTGCAGGAGGCAGCTGATCGATGTTTCTCTCTCATCGATGTTCCTGACTCTCTGTCCCTCTCCCTTCTTCTCTGTAAAAAAATCAATAAAATATATATATTTTTAAAAAGAAGGCATATCCAGCTTTGCGATGCTGTGGTGAACTTGCGCTGACCTTGAGGATCGGCCCCTGACCCCATGCACAGACTCTGCCCCTTGAAGGGCCTCTGCAGGGGGAGCTGTCCATCAGCACCAGGGCTGCCTTGCCCTGCTCTGGGGGCCTCAAGGGCGGAAGGGGGGGGCGGGTGGAGAGTCCTGGGAGGGACCTGGGAGGACAACACCGCCTCCCCTCTCCCCCGCTTACTCCCCGCCACCCTCAGAGCCGAGGGAGCTGGCACCCAAAGCACCCCCTGGCTCTGGCCTGGGTGTGCCCTGAGTCACAGCCTCCATTGTCCCCGATGGGCTGGAGCCAGATGCTGGGGCTCAGAGGCTGGGGGTGGGGGAGGACTGAGTATTCAGGGGGGGCATCGGGGCAGGGGAGTCACAAGCACAGGCTGGAGCCAGACTGTCTGGGTCCGACCTCGGCTCGGGGTTCACCATCGGCAGAGTCACCCCAAGTTCCTGCCGTCCTCGCTCATGGCTCGGGAAGGGCTGGATGGGGGGCTGGGCCCCAAGTCCTCTTTCTACGCCCAGACACGGACATGGGGGGCAGTGCCTCACCGTCTCCCCCTCTCTCTCTGCAGCCCAGCAGCCTGCACCACTGACCATGAACGGGACGGCCAACCTCAACGCGGCCGGCCGCCCCCACTTCGCCTCCTCCATCCCCGTGCCCCGGGCCGCCTCGCAGACCCGCAGCCACACCCCGGCCGCCTCCCCCCAGCTGCGCCCACGCGGCCAGGCCGGCCAGGCCCTGAGCCCCCAGCGAGCAGGCTCCCCGAGGCCGGGCAGAGCCGCCGGGCATCCCAGAAGCTCCTCTCCTAAGGCCGCCGCCGCCGCCGCCGCCGCCTCGGGGGGACGAGGCTCCCCGAAACCGTGGGGGGCGGGGAGAGAGGCGGCCAAGGGTGATGACGACGGCATGAGTAGCTCCCCATGGAGCAGCCCCCGCGTGACCCCCAAAGCCGCCCTGCCCGGCCCGGCCGGTCCCAGGAGAGCCGGGGAGACGCAGGGCCCCCAGGGACGGAGGAAGGGGGCCCGGGAAGGGATCCCCGTGCGCCAGGCCCGTGGCAGGAGCCCCCTCGGAGAAAGCCGGACGCCAGCGGCTCCCGACAGCCACAGGCCCCCGCACGGGCCAGGCGCCGACCGGAGGGACAAAAGCTACACAAGTTCCGCGTCTTCGGAGCCGGAGGCCGGGGCAGCCTCGGCGGCCTCCTCTCCGGCCCTCAGCCCCGTGCAGAGCAGGCGCCCCTCGCCGGCCCCCGCGGCCATCAGCTTCTCCTCGGCCCATCAGCACAGCCCCCCGATAACGGCCACCGTGGCCCCGTTCCAGTACAGGTGAGCCGGGCGGCGGGAGGGGAGGGGCCCCGAACTCGGCCGGCGTGGCCCCGTTCCAGTACAGGTGAGCCGGGCGGCGGGAGGGGAGGGGCCCCGAACTCGGCCGGCGTGGCCCCGTTCCAGTACAGGTGAGCCGGGCGGCGGGAGGGGAGGGGCCCCGAACTCGGCCGGCGTGGCCCCGTTCCAGTA
>CM050529.1:675000-732500 GCA_027563665.1 Antrozous pallidus | reverse complement strand
CTTCCAGCAGGGTGGGGTGGGAGCCACGGGCAAACTTCTCTCTCACACCAGAAGCCAGCAGGGGGCATATGTCTGGGAAGGCCTGAGAGGGTCTCGTAGCCCCAGCACTGGTCCCAGGTGTCCCACTGTTCTCCCCCGACACTCAGGCCTTGTTTCGAGTGTGTGGTATGTTTTGTATTTTTAAAAATATATTTTGATTTTTTACAGAGAGGGAGAGGGAGAGAGAGTTAGAAACATCGATGAGAGAGAAACATCCATCAGCTGCGTCCTGCACACCCCGAATTGGGGATGTGCCCGCAGCCGAGGTGAACGCCCTCGACCAGAATCGAACCCGGGACCCTTCCGTCCGCAGGCCGACGCTCTGTCCCCTGAGCCACACCGGTGAGGGCAGTTTTTAAACAAACCTTTATTGACTTTCAGAGAGAGGAGAGGAGAGGGAGAGAGAGAGAAACATCCCTGACGGGAGAGAGAGTCCTGGGCCGGCCGCCTCCCGCTCGCCCCACCCCGGAAACCGACCCGCACCCCGGGCCTGTGCCCTGCCCGGAACCGAACCCGGACCCTCCGCCCGCGGCCCGACCTGTCCCCTGCCCGGAACCGAACCCGGACCCTCCGCCCGCGGCCCGACCTGTCCCCTGCCCGGAACCGAACCCGGACCCTCCGCCCGCGGCCCGACCTGTCCCCTGCCCGGAACCGAACCCGGGACCCTCCGCCCGCGGCCCGACCTGTCCCCTGCCCGGAACCGAACCCGGGACCCTCCGCCGCGGTCCGACGCCCTGTCCCCTGCCCGGAACCGAACCCGGGACCCTCCGCCCGCGGCCCGACCTGTCCCCTGCCCGGAACCGAACCCGGACCCTCCGCCGCGGCCCGACCTGTCCCCTGCCCGGAACCGAACCCGGACCCTCCGCCCGCGGCCCGACCTGTCCCCTGCCCGGAACCGAACCCGGACCCTCCGCCCGCGGCCCGACCTGTCCCCTGCCCGGAACCGAACCCGGACCCTCCGCCCGCGGCCCGACACCCTGTCCCCTGCCCGGAACCGAACCCGGACCCTCCGCCCGCGGCCCGACCTGTCCCCTGCCCGGAACCGAACCCGGACCCTCCGCCCGCGGCCCGACCTGTCCCCTGCCCGGAACCGAACCCGGGACCCTCCGCCGCGGCCCGACCTGTCCCCTGCCCGGAACCGAACCCGGACCCTCCGCCCGCGGCCCGACCTGTCCCCTGCCCGGAACCGAACCCGGGACCCTCCGCCGCGGTCCGACGCCCTGTCCCCTGCCCGGAACCGAACCCGGGACCCTCCGCCGCGGTCCGACGCCCTGTCCCCTGCCCGGAACCGAACCCGGGACCCTCCGCCGCGGCCCGACCTGTCCCCTGCCCGGAACCGAACCCGGACCCTCCGCCGCGGCCCGACCTGTCCCCTGCCCGGAACCGAACCCGGGACCCTCCGCCGCGGCCCGACCTGTCCCCTGCCCGGAACCGAACCCGGGACCCTCCGCCGCGGTCCGACGCCCTGTCCCCTGACCGGAACCGAACCCGGGACCCTCCGCCCGCGGTCCGACGCCCTGTCCCCTGACCGGAACCGAACCCGGGACCCTCCGCCGCGGCCCGACGCCCTGTCCCCTGACCGGAACCGAACCCGGGACCCTCCGCCGCGGCCCGACGCCCTGTCCCCTGGGCCGCACCCGCCAGGGCCTCAGCCATAGTTAGACTCCGACATTTTCCAAACGGGTCGGAGCGTGCTCCTCTGAACAGTTTCCGTGCAACCCAAACATGGGAGTGAGTGGGGTGTTCCTTTCCCCCCACCCCCGGCCCCCATCCCTGGGACCCTGCCCCTCTCAGGCCCCGGCTTCTGGTTGCAGGTCGCCTCCCGGTTGGGGCGAGGGAGGGTGCTGCCCGGGGACACCCCCAGGCCCAGCGGGCAGGCGGGCAGGCACCCAGCACGCCCTGCAGGCCCGGGAGCCGGGGCCGTGGACGGCTCTGCCAAGACTGGGCCGGGCTGTCCTGCCGCCTCCTGGCCAAGGACGCACCATCTGCTGCCCGAGAGCCGCCGTCTCTGCTTTCGTGGAAATCGGCTCCCCACGCGTCGCCTCCGCTCCTGCAAGGCTCCCGCTGGCCGGGCGTCCTGACTGCTTCCCCAGGGAGTGAGCCTGCCAGCCCCGCTCCCCACCCCCACGCTCTGTCCTCACAGCCGGCCCCCAGCACGCTCCAGGCTGGACAGCCCTTCCCAGGGGAGCTCACCTCCTGCCCCTCCTCGGCCACCCTGACCCGACCACCCTGTCCCTCCGGACACCCCGGTGTCCCTCCGTCCGTCTGCTGTCCCGATCCTTTGCTCCCTTGTGAGTGGCCCTGTGAGGTCTTCAGCCAAGCTGCTCCTTTGCCCTCCTCCCCTTTGCCCTCCGCCCCTCCCTCCCTCCCCCCCCCTCCCCCGGGGCTGCCTCCGGCCCGGGCAGGGCATCAGGAGTGCAGGGCTGTTGGTTTTCTCCCCGCCTCGGCCAGCGCCCAGCACGGACAGGACTGTCCAGACAGCTGGAGAGTGGGGTGGGGGGGGGGTGCCTGGGGGTCTGGCTGTGGATGGGAGGTGCCCCGCCTTCCCCAGCATCCCTCCCTCAGGGCCCCTCCCCCGCCCTGACGTTATTATAATAATGGTGACAGTAACCACGGCAACAAAGGACTCCCGCGCCTAATCAGAGTTGAGGCCCACCTGCTGTGGGTCGGGCTTTGCCTACTTCTGGGGGGACCCGTTTTCTGCCGAGGGCCATGTGGCTATTTTTAAATATATATATTTTATTTATTTTTTACAGAGAGGAAGGGAGAGGGATGGAGAGGTAGAAACATCGATGAGAAACATCCATCAGCTGCCTCCTGCACGCCCCCCACTGGGGATGTGCCTGCAGCCAAGGTCCATGCCCTTGACCGGAATCCAACCCGGGACCCTTCGGTCCGCAGGCCGACGCTCTGTCCACTGAGCCAGACCAGTAGGCCCATGTGGGTATTTCTGACATCATTCTCTGGCCACACAACGTGACCAATGTAAAAGTTACCCTGCTGCCTGGTCAGCACGGTTTGGGGGTGGAGCGTCGACCTAGAAACCAGGAGGTCAGGGTTCCATTCCCAGTCAGGGCACATGGCGGGGGTGCAGGCTCCATCCCCAGTAGGGAGCGTGCAGGAGACAGCCGATCCATAATTCTCTCATTCTTGATGTTTCTCTCTCTCTCTCCCTCTTCCTTCCTCTCTGAAACCAGTACAAATATATTTTAAAGAAAAAGAAAAACTGGCCCTAGCTGGTTTGGCTCAGTGGAGAGAGCGTCGGCCTGCGGACTGAAAGGTCCCGGGTTCGATTCCGGCCAAGGGCACATGCCCAGGTTTGCAGACTCGATCCCTAGTAGGGGGCGTGCAGGAGGCAGCTGGTCGATGATTCTCTCTCATCATGGATGTTTCTCTCTCTCTCTCTCCCTCTCCCTTCCTCTCTGAAATCAGTAAAGAAATATATTTAATTTAAAAAATAGAAAAAGAAAAGCTGGAGAGAGCCATCTCCTAGCACAGTCCCCTGGCCCCACCCCTCCCTGCAACCAGCATCAGTTTCCCCTCCTGCCGGCCGGGCCCCTGCCCTCCCCCCACCCCGCTGCCCAGCCGCCAAAGAGCCCATTTAGCTGGAGACAGGAGAGCCTCGGGCGGGCCGGCTCCCGGCTCCCGGGGGTAATTGCCTGTAATGAAGGCTCCTTCATCTTTGTTCCTGCGAGCGGCCTGCTGTGCCCTCGGGAGCCAGAGCCCAGAGACCCCACCCTGCCCGCGGCCCCCATGGCCCTGCACCGCACATTCTCCTGGGAGTCCTGAGCCGCCCCCTGCTTCTTCCCTTCCTTCCTCCCTGCTGGACCGGGGCCGGCCCGGGCCGGCCGGGGGTCCCCTCACTCCATGAGGAGCCTGACCTGGGCCCCGGAGCTCGGCCCTGTGGGATGCATGGACCATAATACACACAGAGCCCAGGGCAGCGACCGTGGCTGAGACCCCCGAGCCCCGTGGGTGGTGCAGGAATCGGGTGCTGGCCTCAGGCGTCTGTGTGAGACCGGGATAGTGCTGTTTTACACGGGCATCCCAGGCCCGGCTCTGGCCCATGGCTCAGTAGACGTCTCAAATGAGTGAGTGAATGAATGAATGAGTGAATGAACGAGTGCATGAATGAGTGAATGAATGAATGAGTGAAGGAATGAGTGGATGCGTGAGTGAATGAGTGGGTGCGTGAGTGAATGAACGAGTCGATGAATGAATGGGTCAATGAATGAACGACTGACCGAATGAATGAGTGAAGGAACGATGAATGAGTGCACGAATGACTGAGCAGATGAATGAACGAGTGCATGAACAAGTGAATGAAGGAGGGAATGAATGAGTGAATGAATGAGTGAAGGAATGATGAATGAGTGAATGAATGAGCGAATGAACGAGTGAGTGAATGAGTGTATGAATGAATGTGCAAATGAATGAGCGAATGAATGAACGAGTGCATGAACGAGTGAATGAAGGAGGGAATGAATGAGTGAATGAATGAGTGAAGGAATGATGAATGAGTGAATGAATGAGCGAATGAACAAGTGAGTGAATGAGTGTATGAATGAATGAGCGAATGAATGAGCGAATGAATGAACGAGTGCATGAACGAGTGAATGAAGGAGGGCATGAATGAGTGAATGAATGAGTGAGTGAAGGAATGAAGGAGTGAATGAGTGAGTGGATGAATGGATGAGTGGATGAGTGTACTGGAGTCAGGCCCCCCTGCTCCTCGGCCCAACTTTGCCCAGAGACCTGCAGCCTCCGGCCGAGCACGCACAGGGGTGCCGGTGCCAAGCTCTAAGGGGTTCCCCCAGCCCCAGGCAGAGGCGTCCAGCCACACGTGACCCCGTTCTCTGTCCGGCAGGTTGCAGGCGGAGCCTGAACCCGGCCCCCCGGCCCGGGGCAGCTGTGCTGTGGAGGGCTACTCCACGCCCCCTGGCGGGACGGAGGACGGCGTCTCCTGCGTGGGTGAGTGCTGTGGGGGACGGCCTTCTCCTGGGGTGGGATTGGGGGCGTCCCATCTCTTCACGGTGGGGCGTCCGTGGCGACCTGCATGTAAGCTTTGGGGCTCAGCCCAGAGCTCAGCTTGGCATCCGGGCAGCGAGCACTCCGAGGTCAGGCGGGGAGAGTGGCCAGCGGGCAGGGGTCCTTGGCCGGGCTGGTCGTGGGGGGTCCCGCGGGGCGTGGGAACGGGGTCCCCCTGGGCCGTCTTCGGGCCTGGAGTCAGCGGGGACTCGGAGCCACCATGACTTCGGGGAGGAGGGGGAGGGCGATGGGCGTCGAAACAGGAAACCACCACCCCCCAGGGGCCAGGAGCCGCCCGCGGGGGGGCCGGGCACGGCAGGGGACACAGGCAGCGGAGCCTCACTGGCACCCGACACCCTCGAATGAGCATGTGGTCACGGGGAAACTATGTCTATTTTTACCGCGGCCGCTTGTCGCTGTAACCGCTTCCTTATGTCGGCCACGTGGCGGCCACCGCTGGTCGCCACCGAAGGGGGGGGTTCGATTGTCCGACGAATGGGGGAGGGGCTCTGGGATCCCCCCCAGGCTTGTCTGCTGGGGGACCCCTCGCCAGCGCGACCTGAAAGTGTGTGGCCCTGAGGGGCAGGGAGCTGGGAACCATGGGAACCGGGAAGAACTTCCCATAGTGCCTGGCTGACTCACTCATCCATCCATCCATTCGTTCACTCATTTGTTCATTCATTCTTTTGTTCATTCGTTCACTCATTCATTTGTTTGTTCACTCATTCACTCGTTCATTCATTCATTCATTCATTTTTTCATTTGTTTGTTTGGTCATTCATTTGTTCATTCATTCACTCTTTCATTCACTCATTCATTCGTTCATTCATTCATCCATTTGTTCATTCATTCGTTCATTCATTCATCCATTTGTTCATTCATTCGTTTGTTCATTCATTCATTCGTTCATTCATTCATTCATCCACTCATTCGTTCATTCATTTGTTCCTTCATTCGTTCGTTTATTCGTTCGGTCATTCAGTCAACAGACCAACAGGGAAGGTTGGCCTTATCCACCACTGAGCTCACCACTGGGGTGAAAGGTGAATTGGGCCGGCCGGCGTGGCTCAGGGGCGGAGCATCGACTCGTGAACCAGGAGGTCAGGATTCGATTCCCGGTCGGGGCACAGGCCCGGGTTGCAGGCTCAATCCCCAGTGTGGGGCGTGTGGGAGGCAGCCGGTCCATGATTCTCTCTCATCATCGATGTTTCTCTCTCTCTCTCTCTCCCTCCTTCTAAAAGTAAAAATAAATTTTAAAAAAGGGGGGAGAGAGGGTGAGCTGAAACCGGTGCGGCTCAGTGGATAGAACGTCGGCCTGCGGACTGAAGGGTCCCAGGTTCGATTCCAGTCTAAGGGCATGGACCTTGGCTGCCAGCACATCCCCAGTGGGGGGCGTGCAGGAGGCAGCTGATCAGTGTTTCTGACTTTCTATCCCTCTCCCTTCCTCTCTGTAAAAAATCAATAAAATATATTAAAAAATAAAAATAAATTTTAAAGGGGGGGGGTGATAGGGAGGTCACCGTTTTGGGGTTGCTCTAGCGACTTTACCCTGGAGGTCTGTTGGCTCCCAGAAGGCCTCCCAGGGATCGCCCTTGCTGGAGCTGACCAGCTGCACGGGGTGGGTGTGGGCAGGCTGGGGGCTGGGCTTGTCCCCCGACATGGTCGGAGAGCCGGGCACCTTGGAGGGTCGGTTCCGAATTCCAGATGATAACGGGCCGCGTCTCCCGGCTGCGGTCCCGTCGTTTCCTGTCCCTGTGTGGACGCCGGGGGCCATCTGCCCTCTTCTGTGGCTCAGACCCCTCCCTCCTGGTCTGGGAACTCTCTGGGGTCCCCGTGGATTGGTGTGTGGGGAGACGGAGCCCCAAGGACCAGGCAGCAAGGCCGGTTCGGGGACCTGGTCTGTCTCTCTGCAGGCATCTCCCGACAAAGGTCCCTGCAGCATCCAGGCAGGGGGGTGGGGTGGGACTGCGTCCTTGGGGGACCTTCCTCGGCCTGGCTCTGCTCTGCTGCTTATCAGCCCGGACAGAGCACCCCAATGAGGCAGACGCGCTGATGGGCAGGGAGAGCATTTCCCATGATGCCCGGCCACCAGCAGGGTGTTGGCATTGGCCTCTGGATGCCCAAGGGCACCCCCAACCAGCTGCTCCCTCCACCTCTGCCCCCGGTAAGCACACCTGTGAGTCCACCTGGCTGTGCGGCCCCCACTCCTCCCCTCCAGGGCGCAGGCCGTGCTAAGCAGTGCCTGTCCGTCCATCCGTCTTTCCGTCTTTCCATCTGTCTGTCACGTCTTCGCTCGGGAAGCCGGGAAGCTGGGCTGGCGTGCCTGTGCCCACATGTGCGAGGCCACGTGCTGGGGGAGGGGGGGCGGGGGAAGCCTGCCCGAGGTTGACACGGATCCTTAATCACTTCCACTCGGTGGCATGTTGGCGGGAGCGCCAATGACATGTATGAGGGCCTTGCTTCATCGCAACACGCGTCGGCGAGATGCCCGCCCCCGCCAGCCGCTCCCTCCCGCTTCCTCGCCCTGCGGCGAGAGGACTCCAGGTTTAAGCCCCAGTTAAGGCTGAAACCGGGGTGGCTCCGTGGACAGAGTGTCGGCCTGCGGGCGGAAGGGTCCTGGGTTCGATTCCGGCCAAGGGCACTGGCCTGGGTTGCAGACTCCATCCCAGTGGAGGGCGTGCCGGAGGCAGCCGGTCCATGATTCTCTCTCATCATGGATGTTTCTTTCTCTCTCTCTCTCTCCCTCTTCCTCTCTGACATCCATAAAGAAATATATTTTAGATGAAACTGGTGGCTCAGTGGACAGAGCATCGGCCTGCGGACTGAAAGGTCCCAGGTTCGATTCCAGTCAAGGGCATGGACCTTGGTTGCGGGCACATCCCCAGTAGCGGGTGTATAGGAGGCAGCTGGTCGATGTTTCTCTCTCATCCATGTTTCTGACTCTCTATCCCTCTCCCTTCCTCTCCGTAAAAAACCAATTATATATATATATATATATTTTTTTTTAAAACCCAATTAAGTGGGTTGGGGAGCAGGGATAGAGACAGGGACACAGTCCTATCCCAGGCCCTGGGCTCCAGGGAGCGGGAAGCACAGAGGGGTCAGCTTCCCGTGCGGTGACATTGGGGTGCAGGGCAGGGAAGTTCTCACCCCACCCGCGCCCAGACGCCAACCCCGCCCGAGATGCCACCCTGGGGGTGCACCAGGGAACGCTCCTGACACCCCCCGCCATGTTCAGACGCCGGTAATTGCCAGCGATTATTCTATTAGCGCTCGCGGATGACGAATCCGGGCCGGGCCCCTGTGAGTGCATTTACTCAGCACCCTCACAGATGCTCGCAGAGCACAGAGGTGGGGAGAGAGAGAGGGAGAGAGAGGGCGAGGGAGAGAGAGAGAGAGAGAGAGAGAGAGAGAGAGAGAGAGAGGGACAGCGGGTGCAGCCGGGTGCCCAACGGCATCATGGGGGTGGTGAAAGGGCCAGGTGTCTGTCCCCAGTTGGTTCCGGTTCGGTTCGGGTCCAGGCCCAGACCCAGGTGCCCACAGGTGCCTCCTTGCAGTTGTTTTTGGCCCCAAGGACTCCCCCAGAGACTGGGCACCGTGTGGGCACCCCAACAAGACTCCTGTCGGACGGTCGGCTTTAGGGACCCTCTGGGGGAAGCCCTGCTGCTGGGCGGTCTCTTCTGATCCCACAACCCCTGAGCTCGAGGCACACAAGGGACGTGCCCAACCCCGGAGCTTAGGGCACCCCCCGGGGCAGAGCCCGGCCCCCACAGGGTCCATGGCAACGTCCCTGTCGCCGCCGCTGCCGCCCTGGCAGAGTGCGAAGGTGGGGACGAGGCCCGGTCAATCTGGGAGGGCTTTCTGGAGGCGGTGTGAGCACGCAGGTGCCTCCGTGTTGGACCCCTGTGTCCGGTGCTCCTTTACTTCTCCGGGGGGCAGGCAGGGGCTCAGGTTGCAGCTGGGGCTGCGTGGGGACACCCGGCTGGCTCTCGCCCCCGTCTCCCAGGGGTGTGGGGAAACGCACCCCCACGCCTCCGAGCAGAGCAGATCACAGCTGTCGGAGGAGGACAGGGCGTGCCAAGGCCGTTCCCCAGAAGATCCGGGGCTTCCGCCCACGGGACGAGAGAGGTCGCTGCTGGCTGCCCTCTGGCCCAGGGCGGCGGAGGAGGGAGAGGAAGCGTCGCTGGGACCCCATCCCAGAGGCCAGGATCCCTTCCAGCTCGCCAGCTGCACCTTCTCCCCCCTCCCCCCGGGGGTTCTGAGAGGTCACGGCTGTTTACCTTCCCCCTCACATCTGCTCTGAGGCCCGCAGTCGATAATTTCCTCTGTCAGCGTTCACCGGAGATTCCTGCGAGCCCACTGTGTGCAGGGAACTGTGACTGTTTTTTCGTCACTCACCAACAGATTACTGCAAACCCACTGTGTGCAGAGAGCTGTGATGGGCTTTTTGTCATTCACCCCAGATTCCTGCTAGCCCACTGTGTGCAGAGAGCTGTGATGGTTTAAAAATATATATATAATATATATATATATATATTATATATATATACACATATATATATTATTGATTTTTTTTTTTTTTTACAGAGAGGAAGGGAGAGGGATAGAAAGTCAGAAACATCGATGAGAGAAAAACTTCGATCAGTTGCCTCCTGCACACCCCCCAATGGGGATGCGCCCACAGCCAGGATACATATATGCCCCTGACTGGAATTGAACCCGGGACCCTTCAGTCTTCGGGCCGACGCTCTATCCGCTGAGCAAAACCGGTTTCAGCTGTGATGGGTTTTGAGAAACAGCTTGGTCCTCAGAAGACCAACCAAAGATGGAAATCCAATGGAGTGGATGAAGGGTGTTGGCCACAGATGTGAGGAAGTTACCCAAGTGGCTATGACACCCGAAAAGTCAGCACTTATGCCGCCCGTCACCACCAGAACCAATAAGTAGAGGCGAGCCCACAACCTGGGCATGTGCCCTGACCGGGAATCGAACCCGGAACCCTTCAGTCTGCAGGCCGACACCCTACCCACTGAGCAACACCAGCCAGGGATGCAGGTTGTAAAGCAGCCCCTGTCCTGCCTCCCCTTTGGGAACCGGCGGGACCAGGTCCCGTTCCCTGAGCCACACCCCCCCCCCCCGACATCACAGCGCCCCCCTCTTTGCCCCTCGGCCGGCTGCACCTCTGAGGTGGACCCTTCCCAACCGTCTGTCCGGCCAGTGGGAGGGGCTCGGGGCTCAGGGCTGGGGTGACAGGGAAGGACCCTCTCTTTCTAGGAATCACTCGAGGAAGCATTCTGCACACCCTGGCCTCATCCACCTGCGCTGGGAATGGCTGTTGCCACGGTAGCAGGGCCTCCCCTCTGCAGCAAGGGATGGTGGGAAACTCCGGGGATGTGAAAGGAATGGAAAGAGAGCCACAGAGGGCGAGGTGGCCTGAGGGAGTGTCTGAAAGTGCTGGGATGCCACGGTGCCTGAGTCAGGGGATCACCAAATCCCACATGGCAAGACCCTTGAAAGAAGGAAGGGGTCCCTAACCGGTTTGGCTCAGCAGCTAGAGCATCGGCCTGTGAACTGAAGGGTCCCTCCCGGGTTCGATTTCGGTCAAGGGCATGTACCCTGGTTTCGGGCACATCCCCAGTAGGAGGTGTGCAAGAGATAGCTGATTGATGTTTCTGGCTCTCTATCTCTTTCCCTTCCTCTCTGTAAAAATTCAATAAAATATATATTTTTTAAAGAGGGAAAGGGGGAAGGTGACCTGTGGACGGATCAAGGGGATCCCTCCTGAGTGAGCTCATGAGATGAGCATGGCAGGGGTCTTCCGTCTCACGTGGAGGGGATGTGGGGTCCCGGAGAGGCGCGACTTCACCACCTACTCACTGAAGAGGAGAGGGCTTGGGGTTGGGAGGCATATGGCATCCCTGGAGAGGAGGCACCCAGGAAGGACCCTGAGGGGGTGGGGCAGAATCAGGTGACCCGGAGAAGGGGAGGGTCAGGTCCCCAGCAAGGACCTCTTCCCACCCTCCACCTCACCATCTCACTGAGGGCAGTAGCCCCAGGTCCAGCGCTTAGTAGGCCCGACACAGGAATGCAGGGGCCAGAGGCCGTGCTGGCAGGCGGGGGAGTTGGGTGCAGGGGATTGGGAAGGTGCAGCCAAGAGAGAGCAGCTCAGGCTCACACCCGCCCGCACTGACACCCCCTCCAAGGAGCGGAGGGAAAGAGGCTCTGCCAGGGTTTGCCGGAAGGTTCTTCAGTGGAGGGCGCTGGGCGGCGTGGTAGCCTCGAGACCTCCCAGGCGGAGCCTGCGTGGATGGGGACCACCGTCAGGCCGTAAGGATCCGTGTCAAGGGCCGGCGTGGTGCCCGGAACCGGGCCTGGGCCCTGGCTGGGCCCTGAACCATCACCTGGTTCACAGCTTGACGCCCAACCGCTCAGCCGCTGAGCCAGGCTTCTCGTTCGTGTCCGAGAACGGTTGGCTCAGGCAACGTGGCCCGGCACGGGAGGCCATAGGGGGATGGGCAGGGTCGCCTGACTGATGGACAGTCCGTTCCGTGTGCTTCTGCACACACCCCAGCTCTCCTCCGTGGGCCCGGGTGGCAGGGGCGTGAGAAGGGCTGGTGTCTGCACCCCCACATCAGCTCTGGCAGGCGAGGGGCCTGTCCTGGGCCTCCCTCCCTGTTCGCCAGGCTGGCCACATGGCGCCCCAGTCCCCAAGTCCCTTCACCGCGGCAGGCAGAGCCGGAGAGCCAGAGGGTGCGATGACTTTGACACGGTCACACAGTCTCTGAGCATGGGCACCCGACTGCCTCATACCGAGGGTTAGCCATCCTTCCGTGCCCTGACACCCCCTCTCCCCCACCCGGTCAATCCCGGTCCATGTGTCTCCAAACCGCAGGCCGCTCAGGGGAACAGCCTGGTGCCTCCAAGCCTGAACCAGGTGGGACTGGGAGTGTCCTAGGATGGGGTGTCGGGGGAGCGGATAACCAGAAGGCTTGGGGGAGGGGCGTTAGGGAGCCTGCCATCTGGCTGTTACTTCCCCACCCCCCCTGCCAGGAGAACTCTGGCTCCTGCTGGGAGCTGCTGGGTCTCAGGCCCTTTGACCTGCACCCCCACATCCCCAGGGCAGACCCTGTCCACCAGGCTCTGGGGAGAATGGACAATGTCTCCTGTCCGAGTCCAAATCGAGGAGAAAAACTGGTGGCTCCCGTTATCTCTAACCGCCCCCCCCCCAACTCCCGTACCCCTACTCACCCGCCCCTGCTTCTCTCGGGCACATACCACCCCCTCGAAGCCAGAAATAGACACACAGCCCTCTCCCCACGCCCCTCCCTCTCGCACACTCCTCCCTCCGCGATTGCGCCCGCCTCCCTCCCTCCGCCCTCGCCCGCTCGGAGCCCAGCCGCAGCCGCAGCCCCGGCTCCAGTGGGCAAGCTGCGGGGAGCAGCGGGGAGCGGCGAGGGCGCTGCGCTGTGCGCCCCAGAACCCCAGGGCGAGCAGGCAGGGGCGGGGGGGGGGCTTTTCGGGGTTCCAGGGCTTCCGTTCTTTCTTTGATTGATTTTAGATGAAAATTTTTACATTTTTTTAAATTTGTATTTCCCCGCCCGTCCTTTTCCTCTCCACCCCCCCCCCGCCCCGCGCCCGGCTTGCTTCCCCCCCCCCCCTTCCTCGCCCTTTCCTCTCCCCTGCGCTTCCATCCGCGCTTCCTTCCTGTGCCCTGCGCCCTCGCCCTACCTCTCTCTCCCTTCTTCCTCGGTTTCTTCCGTCCTTTCTCTCCCTTCCCTTCCTCCCCCCTCCCCTCCTCCGCCTCCGCCTCCCTGCGTCCCCCCGCCCCGTCGCCTGCAGACGCACGGACCCTCCATGCCTTCCTGGCGGGCAGAATGCTGGGCAGCGGCGTCAAGAGCGCGCAGCCTGAGGTGGAGCTGAGCGGCGGCGGCGGCGAGGGCGCAGACGGAACCCGAGACCCCGGGAGGAAGGCGGCGGCGGCAGACGGCAGGGCCATGCTACCCAAGCGCGCAAAGGCGCCCGGTGGCGGCGGTGGCGGCGTTGGGGGCGGCGGCCTCTCCAAGGCCAGCGCGGCCGAGCTGAAGGTCTTCAAGTCGGGCAGCGTGGACAGCCGCGTCCCCGGCGGGCCCCCCGCCTCCAACCTGCGCAAGCAGAAGTCGCTCACCAACCTGTCCTTCCTCACCGACTCCGAGAAGAAGCTGCAGCTCTATGAGCCCGAATGGAGCGACGACATGGCCAAGGCGCCCAAGGGCTTGGGCAAGGCGGGCCCCAGAGGCGGCCGGGAGGCGCCGCTCATGTCCAAGACGCTGTCCAAGTCGGAGCACTCGCTCTTCCAGGCCAAGGGCACCCCGGTTAGCGGTGGAGGCGCCAAGACCCCCTTGGCCCCCCTGGCGCCCGGCCTAGGCAAGCCCAGCCGCATCCCGCGCGGCCCCTACGCCGAGGTCAAGCCTCTCAGCAAGGCGACCGAGGCCGCGGTGAGCGACGATGGCAAATCGGACGACGAGCTGCTGTCCAGCAAGGCGAAGGCGCAGAAGGCGGCGGTGGCGGCGGGGTCTGCGCCCTCCACCAAGGGCCCCGAGGAACGAGCTTTCCTCAAGGTGGACCCCGAACTGGTGGTGACGGTGCTGGGGGATCTGGAGCAGTTGCTGTTCAGCCAGATGCTGGGTGAGTCCTGACCCACCACCCCGCCTGCCCCTGCTGCTTCCCTCCTCCTCCCCCTCCTCCTCCTCTTCCCTCCTTCCTCCCAGCCAGCTGCTGGGGGAGTCTTGGAGAGAGAGCGCCCCCCCATCCTCTCCGTACGGTGGGCTCGCCAGACCTCAGGTTGGTGCAGAGGCCGCCTTGCGCCCAGATGTGCAGGGCTGGCCCGCCTCCAGCCGCAGAGGCTAAGCGCCTTCTTAGAAATGTCACCCCGAGGCCGCGCTGCTGGGGCCTGGGCAGGTGCGGCTGGACAATGGGGCGGAGGGCCCGGATCCTCAGAAGGAATCGAGCCCCATGGGCACTCTCACATCTTAAACTCCTAATACCTAACCCGGCGAAACCTCCAAATTCTAACCCGGTGGAACTCCGGGGGCTGATGGAGAGACCTCAGGGGTGTGGGCTACTGTGAGCGCCTTGGCTGGCTGGAGTCTGGGAGAGCCAGGTCCCCGGGACACGTGTGCGGGAAGCAGATGTGAGGCGGTTCCGCCCTCCCCCCTCCCAAGCCAGAGCTGGGGCCCCACTTCCTCTGTGGATCCCCGGCGGGAGCGCGAGTCGGATATCCAGGGTGTGGGGGGTTCTGGCAAGGGGGACCGCGGGCGTCTGGAGCCGGCGGCCCGCCAGCTGTTCGCATCTGGCTGTGCGTCCCGGCCCCTTCGTTTGCCTCCAGCCCAGACCCCCTTCCCCGGGGCTGGCTTTTGGGGGACACAGGAGGAGGAAGGGTGGTGCTTTGGGGCCGGGTGACTGGGGAGCCGGTGCACTTTGGGGAAGGGAAGCCGAGCCGGCGGGGAGGGAGGGACAAAGCCCGCTCTGGCAGCGGAGGAAGCAGAGAGCGGCCCCATTGTTCTCGCTGCCCGGGGTCTGTACCGAACGCCCAGCGGCCCTTGCAAGGCGCTGGCTGCCCCGAGTCCCCTGCCTGAAGATGGGGCGGCTCAGGGCGCAAGGCTGTGGGGCTTGGGAACCCCATACGGCCACGCAGATCCGCGGGTCGGGGGCAGGGGCAGCAGGGCCTGGAGTCCCGCCGGCCGCTTTGCTCCGAGGACTAGTTTCGGTGGCAGGGATGTGGGTCTCAGGCGCCTGGGGATGTGGGTTTTGGGCGCCCTGGACCAGCTTCCCAGGGGTACCAGGCTGTCCCGCCCCGCGGGGGCTGGGAAGGGGCGTGTCCGTGCGTATGCAGGGGCGGGGCCGGCGCAGGCGGCGTCAGGAGTGACAGGCGGACGGGTTTGGATATGGGGGGCGGGGGGGGGGGGCGCCCTGAGAATGCAGCGCTGGAGGCTGGTGTAACCTGCCTGGCGCAGTCTCCCCAGCACCCTCAGATTCCCCTGTGCGCCCCTGACCAGGGGCAAGGACTCTGAGCCTCGTGGAAGAGGCGGCCTATGATGGGCTTTGCCTGGGCCAGAGGGGGTGGGGTTGGGGGGTGCAGACAGGGATCCGTGACCTCCGGAGTGTGCCATCCCGTGCCCAGAGCTGCCAGTGGGGGAGACGGACCATAAGGGAAAAGGGGGATGACTGGAGGGCGGAGGAAAGGCGTGGGGACCGCGTGAGGGAGAGGGGCTGGGGAGGGGGGCGCTTGAGGCCGCTGTGGGAGGTGCCCGTTGGAGTGGGGAGGAGGCACCAGGTGGACTGGGTATGGGGGGTGGGCAGAGGAATGCGAGGCCTCTGCTGCCTGACAGGGGTGTGGGATGGAGCATCAGAGACTCAGACCAGCAGAGGGCACGGGCTCTCTCGTTCAAGGTCAGGGATGACTTAGGGCATCTGGGCCCTCCCCAGCCCCGGAAGTCCCAGCCCCACCCCCACCCCCACCCCAGGACCTGGCTGCCTGAGGCCGCCTTTTCCGGAAGCAATAACCTGCCCGGCCGCGTGGCTCAACGCCTGGCTCAGGTTGAGCTTAGACCTGTGAACCAGGAAGGAGGTCCGGGTTCAATTCCCGGTCAGGGCACAGGCTCAGGTTGCGGGCTCCGTCCCCAGGGTGGGGCGTGCAGCTGATGGATGTTTCTATCTCTCTCCCCCTTCCTCTGTGACATCAATCAATCAATCAATAAATAAATATTTTTTAAAGAGGCAATAAGCAAAGACTCCCTGACAAATGTCCGCACCCTGGCAGGGGAGGGGCCGGGGTTGGAGGTGTGCTCCCCGGGTCTGCTCAGCACCTGGGAGAGATGGGGAGAGAAGACCTCCTCCAACTTCGCCAGGTGGAGAGAGAGGGGCCGGCAGGGAAAGAGGTGACTCCCAGCCCCTCCCAGGTGCCCTCCGCTCTGTGGTTGAGCGTAGACCTGTGACCCAGGAGGTCAGGGTTCGATTCCGGGTCAGGGCACGTGCCCGGGCTTCGGGCTCCATCCCCAGTGGGGGGCGTGCAGGAGGCAGCTGATGCATGATGCCCTCTCATCATGGATGTTTCCATCCCTCCCTCCCTCTCTCTGGCTGCGACTCCCGCTCAGAGAAAGTCCCCCTTCTGTGTAGAGCACGCCGCCCCCTCACCCTTCCCTGAGCCTCGGGGAGCCTCGGGGTGGAAACCGCCCACCTAGACTAGGAGTTTCTCGGCAGCACCTTGGGCAGGTGGGTGTCGTGTTTGCACACTCCTGGTGACGGGGCGCTCACTGCCTTTTCTGCCTGGAGAGCCCCGTGGTTAGAAAGCCTGTTGAGCCCAGAGTCTGTCTCCTGAGAGTTTGCAGCTCTGAGTCCAGACCTGTGGCCCGGACCCTCCCCGGTGCCTTTCCCAGGCCCCGTTTCCTGCTTTTTGTTTGTTTGTTTTTTGGTTTTTTTTGTTGTTGTTGTTTTCATCTTGTCTTTTTTTTTTTTTTTTTTTTAATAAGATGATGGCTCTGACCGGTTTGGCTCAGTGGGTAGAGTGTCGGCCTGCGGACTGAAGGGTCCCGGGTTCGATTCTGGTCAAGGGCAGGGAACTTGGTTGTGGGCACATTCCTGGAGGGGGGTGTGCAGGAGGCAGCTGACCGATGTTTCTCTCTCATCGATATTTCTGACTCTCTGTCCCTCTCCCTTCCTCTCTGTAAAAAATAAATTATATATATATATATATTTAGAAATAAAATAAATAATAAAAATAAAAAATAAAAAGTCCACGCGGCCCACACATAGCAGACAAATTAAAATGCAGCTCAACCCTGACCGGTTTGGCTCAGTGGATAGAGCGTCGGTCTGTAGATTGAAGGGTCCTGGGTTCGATTCTGGTCAAGGGGGGTGTGCAGGAGGCAGCTGATCGGTGTTTCTTTCTCATCAATGTTTCTAGCTCTCCTTTCCTCTCTGTAAAAAAATCAATTGTATATATATATATATTTAAAAAAATAAGATGATGGAAAAGAGATGCTGACCTGTTCTCCTGGTTCCTGGGCCCAGTGTTGTCCAACTCCCCACCAGGACCCTCTCCTCGGCATACGGTCTGCTTCCCAGCAGCCACTGGGTCCCCCTGGCCCTGCAGTCTGGAAACCCTGAGAGCAGCCCATGGAGAGGAAGCGCGCACACATGTTTCTCGTTGGCGCTGGCTGACCTCCCTCCGCAGCCTGTTTGCATTACCCGATGCGTTTGATGTCCCCCAGCAGAGCCGGGCCCCGCCTCTGTGCACAGGAAGGGCTGAGCCTGTGCAGGAGCCAGTGGGACCCCGCCAGGCGCTCAGGGCCAGCATCACCTCCCACACCTGTCCCACACCATCCCTTCTGGGGCTCGGGCCTCCCCGGTTCCTCCTGCCTGTCAGGCTGCTACTGAGGTCGGGGTGCCCACGGACGAGGTCCCGGGAACTGTTTCTGTCCCCAGCTGGAGGCCTAGAGAGGATCAGAGCGGTGCCAAGGGGTGCCAGCAGGGGCACCGCTGAGAGCTGAGAGTGGGCACAGGTGTTCGCGGTGGGAACCGGCGGGTGGCAGTCTCAGGCCTTTTATCGGCTTCTCTGCCTCTGGATGGACCAGGAGCGCCCCCAGGCCGGGGGGGTGCGCTCAGCTCAGCAGGTGCCACCCCAGAACATCGTCCCTGGCAGGCTCCAGGCCCGTGCTGGCTGTCAGCCGCTGGTCCTCATAGCTGCATTTTCTTTTCCTTCCTTTTTTAAAAATATATTTTATTGATTTTTTATAGAGAGGATGGGAGAGGGATAGAGAGCTAGAAACATCGATGAGAGAGAAAGATCCATCAGCTGCCTCCTGCACACCCCCTACCGTGCATGTGCCCGAAACCAAGGTACATGCCCTTGACCGGAATCGAACCCAGGACCCTTCAGTCCGCAGGCTGATGCTGTATCCACTGGGCAACACCGGTTAGGGCACGGTTCTCCCCCGGCCTGGCTCCAGCCAAACCTCAGCCAGGCGGCCAGCCCGGCCCCAGCCGTCCCCACTCTATTTTAGAGTCGCAATGATACCCTGCGCGGCCACAGAGCGGGCAGCCTCTCCAGGGACCTGGGTGTGGCTGGTGAAGCGAGGGGCGTGGCCTATGGCGAGCTGGGAGTGGCTGGTGATGGGATGGGCGTGGCCAATGGGCGGCTAGACAGGAACTGTATGTGATGGGTGGGACCTGTGGGATGGGCGTGGTCTATAACGAGCTGGGTGTGGCTGTGAAGGCATAGGCATGGCCCGTGGAGTGCTAGACAGGAACTATGCATGATGGGTGGGCCTGTGGGATGGGCGTGGCCTGTAGAGGGCCAGGCACCTGGTGGCATCAAAACATAGCTTCCGTTTCCATGGTGACCATCTGACAGCATCTCTCAGGGCCTCAAAAAAAAATCGTATATTATCTCAAGTGCTGGGCGCTGCTCCTGTCCCGAGTGTACGCCCTCGTGTCTTTCCCGGGACCCCAGGCTGATCCTGAAGAGTGTCCGATGGGTGTTGGCCGTCAGTGGGGTCTGGCCTGGAGGCGGGATGATGTCTGAGCCCCAGGTGTGTCCATGGGGAGAGCCGGGCTGCACCTGGGCCCCGAGGCGGGGCAGGAAGAAGGGGCCGTGCTCAGCAGGGCTCTGTCCCCAGGGGCCGGCACCTGTCGGCTTGGTTTGCTCCCAGCTCTGCAGGCTGCGTCCCTGCTCCTGCTGCCACCCCACGGGACCTGCTGGGCCCCCAGGGACCCCAGGGCAAGGCCTCCAGCTTGGCCTTTCAGCCCAACCCGAGCTTCGGGGCTACGGGGGAGGGGCCCAGCTGCAGGCTTTGGGCCCTAGAAGGAAGCTCCCAGCTCCCGCAGACCCGGGTCCAGGCTTTGTCCTCGGAGGGCAGGTCAGACACCTCCTCCTGAGGCCCGGGCAGCAGTGATGACTGACAGTTATCCCAGCCCAGCTGAGCCCGGTCTGCTGTCTGCGGTCTGGGTGACCCCTTGTGACCCCTTCCTATCCTCACAGTGAGGTGTTATTCAGGGTCACTGTTTCACAGCTCTGCTGGCTGGGAGAGGGGGAGTGAGGGGGGGCTGTCCCTTCCATGTTAACCCTGTGGGTGCTGGACTGTGGGTGCAGGAGTGTGGGTGCTGGATTGTGAGTCCAGGACTGTGGGTGCTGGACTGTGGGTGCTAGATTGGGGGTGCTGGACTAGGTGCTGGACTGTGGGTGCAGGATTGGAGGTGCTGGACTGTGGGTGCAGGATTATGGGTGCTGCGTTGTGGGTGTGGGACTGTGGGTGCTAGACTGTGGATGCAGGATTGTGGGTACAGGATTGGGGATACTGGATCGTGGGTGCAGGATTGTGGGTGCAGGACTGTGGGTACAGGACTGTGAGTGCTGGATTGTGGGTGCAGGATTGGGGGTGCTGGACTGTGGGTGCAGGATTATGGGTGCTGCGTTGTGGGTGTGGGACTGTGGGTGCTAGACTGTGGATGCAGGATTGTGGGTACAGGATTGGGGATACTGGATCGTGGGTGCAGGATTGTGGGTGCAGGACTGTGGGTACAGGACTGTGAGTGCTGGATTGTGGGTGCAGGATTGGGGGTGCAGGACTGTGGGTACAGGACTGTGAGTGGTGGATTGTGGGTGCTGGACTGTGGGTGCTGGACTGTCAGCGTCCTAATTTCTGGACCGACCTGGAGACTCGGGCCTGATCCAAGCTGGCCCGGGCCTGCCTGTCCTCTGTCCACCCCGGGGCCCCTGTTCCAGGGCCTTCCACCGGCCAGCAGCACCTCTGGGGTCTTGGGAAGGCCCTCCCCAGGCTGTGAGACCTGAGAGCTGCCAAGGCAGCCTGTGGTCACACAACTGGGGGAACATCTGGGGAAGAACGAGGCCAAGACATGCTGGCTCCCCCCCCCCCCCCCCCCCCGTCTCAGCAGGGAACAGGTGCAGGGCGGGCGGAGGCTGACTCCCTATTTCCCACAAGCTGAGGCCGGGCCGGGCCAGGGTGTCGGGGTGGGGGAGGCCTGCCGACCCTGCCTTGGGAAGGGGGTGTCAACGGGGGTGGGAAGGGATTTGCCACGGAACCCAGCCAGGGCCTGGAGTCCTGCCACATTCCCACACTCGGCGCAGCGGTTGAGTTTCCTGCTGAAACGCTATCTGTGTCGCAATCGTAAACCCGCAGCTACTCAGCCCAAGCTGTTGGCAGCGGCTCGGGCGTCTTCAGTCACCCCCTTCCTGGGGGGGGGGGGGGGGGCTCGCCGGAAGGACACAAAAGACAGGGGTCGCGTGCCCCGGAGAAAGGGTCGGATGGACCAAGGTCACCGCCTGCCTCTGTGTCACCAGCTTTGAGACCCCGGCCTCTCTGAGTTCCTGTCTTCTCGCCTGCTTTTTATTTATTTATTTTTTAATATTATAAAAATATATTTTATTGATTTTTCACAGAGAGGATGGGAGAGGGATAGAGAGTTAGAAACATCGATGAGAGAGAAACAACCATCAGCTGCCTCCTGCACACCCCCCACTGGGATGTGCCCGCCACCAAGGTCCATGCCCTTGACTGGATTCGAACCGGGGACACTTCAGTCCGCAGGTGGATATTCTATCCACTGAGCCACACCGGTTTCAGCCTCACCTGCTTTTTAATATTTTTATTGATGTCAGAGAGGAAGGGAGAGGGAGGGAGAGAGAGACACATCCATGATGAGAGAGAACCACAGATCCGCTGCCTTCTGTGCCCCCCCCCCCCCACTGGGGATCGACCCAGCAACCCGGGCCTGTGCCCCGACCGGGAACCGAACCCTGACCTCAGCCCTGAGCCACACCACCGACCAGGCTGGGATGCCAGTTTCGTACTGTCTGACTTGTGACCACTGGAGACTCTGACCGGGGCTCCATGTCACGTCCCCCAAACCGTGTAAGGCCGTGAGGGAGCTCCGTGCATGAGCCGGTGACTCCAACGCGTCTGGACGGGGTCCGAGGGGGACAGGAGGGGGCAGGCGGCTTCTGATTCCCACCCTCTCCCCGACAGCCCCCCTCCCCCCTGGCTCTTCGGTCTGTGTACCCTGGGAGACCAGCCCGCCCCTCTCTCTTTCTCTCGCCTCCCTCTTGCTTCTTGTCTGTTTCGGGGGCTGCAAACTGACACTCGTGGGGCTGGAGCCAGGCGGAATTGGAAGGGAATGTGTCCCCACACCCTCCTTGCTCAGCTTCCCTGCTCCATAAAGAAAAAGAAAAAAAAGATAGAATATTATCTCCAGCAGCTCCGTGTGTGGGTAACAGTCTGGGGGGAAGGCAGATGGGATGGGGGATGGGGAGGGAGCGACGGCCCCTTATTTCCGCGGCGGAGGGACCGGGAGCCATGACCCAGGCGGAGGGACGGAGGTTAGACTCGGAGAGCTGGTCCTTAGGACCCCGGAGGCCCCGTGTCCATGCCCCGCTGCTGGGGGGGGGGGGGGCCCTCGCCCACCTGGGGGAGGGAGGAAGTGGGGGTTCCGCCTTTCTCCGGAGGGGAGCCCTGTCTCAGACTCAGCTCCCCGACACCCCGAGGTGGCATGGGCTTGCAGGTTTGAGGATTTGAGGATCCAGGGAGGCAGGTTCCCTTTGCAAAGCCAGCTGGGGCCACTCGGGGGTGTGTGCCCGGCTGGTCAGCGTTTAGCCCTGGGCTCCGAAATCAAGAGCCAAGAAGCGAAGGGAGGGAGGACACCCAGGTCACCCCGGGAAGCCAGGCCCCCGGGCAAGGTCAGGGGATGCCTAGGAATCCGGGGTTGTGACCTTGCCCTCGACCCGGGGCCCACAGTTTCGGGGTCTAAGCTGGATGGAGGTCTGGAAATGAGGACAGACGCTCCCTCTTGGCTGACGGGCGAGCAGGGCCATCCCCGGTGTAGAGAAAAGCCTGACTCTAGTCTTTTTCTTAAAAAAAAACAAAAAAACAATACTGCTGTTCATTTTGGACATAGCACTTCTGCAGGCTAAAAAAAAAATGTGAGCTTCCACAAACACTTTCACTGTTTCTTAATGAACTTATTGTGCTGGGCTGGGGGGGATGTGGCAGAAGTCTGGAGATTTATTTCTGTGTCTCCGAATCTGGGGGATGTGTGCTTAGCTGTGTGCCCAGCTTTGGCGGCACGTGGGCACGGAGGCACGTGGGCACGGAGGCAGGCCGGCCGCAGATGGGCCGGCCACACGGGAGGGCCCACGCACACAGATTGCGCTCCGCTGCCTGCTCCCAGCGTAGCGGCCCCGAGTGGTGCGGCGGGGCGAGGCAGGGTGTGAAGCTGAAATACACGTGTCTGTTATTCACAGGCTAGACGACTGCCCCCCCGAAACTGTGACTGCATCTCCCAGCCAGGCCTCCTCTTCTTCTCAACTGGGGGTGTAGAGGCCAGTCACCAACGGCCACGCCCAGCTTCCCATAGGCCTCACCCACCCCACAGGCCACACCCATAATTCATAGTTCCTGTCTAGACATCCACTGGCCACGCCCATCCCTTCACCAGCCACGCCCAGCTCACCATAGGCCACACCTACCCACAGGCCACACCCATCACTCATAGTCCCTGTCTAGACATCCACTGGCCACGCCCATCCCTTCACCAGCCACGCCCAGCTCACCATAGGCCACGCCCACCCCAAGGTTACACCCACCATTCATAGTTCCTGTCTAGCAGTCCACTGACCACGCTCATCCCTCTACAGGCTATGCCCAGCTCGCCATAGTCCACATCCAAACCACAGACTCCACCCATCATGCATAGTCCACTAGCCACGCCCACCCACCCCCATTTCTTCAGCGGAGCCCAAAGCAGAAATTCTAAACAAGGAACGGGCCATGCAATGGGCAAGCCCGTTAACCGGAGACAAAGGGGGGCGGTGGGGCCTCAGACAGTGGGGAGTCCACAGGCCCATCGTGCAAGCCCCCAGCCTGGGGCCTGGACAGGACTGTTGCTCGGGAGTGGCACGGATACTGGGAACTGAGCGTGTTAATTCCGAGAGGTTGTCCAGGGGTGACTCGTGGACCCTGATGGAGGTGGAGGCCGGCTCTTAGGAGAGGACTGGGCAGGGCCGGGGACAGGCAGCCTGAAAGGGGGCGCCCTGTGAGCCAGGCCTCCGTCCTTTGCACCCGTTTCCTGCGGGTCTTACTTGACAGACAAGGTGCGAGGACCCTCCTTCCCTGTGGACAGGGAGCCCTGTTAAGTCGCCATGGTAACCCTCTGGCTGATAGGGACCCAGGTTGCTATGGAAACTCGTCTCAAACCAAAAAGTATTTTTGGGGGGAGGGTTCTCCGCAGGAAAGGGTGGTGGGGACCATCTGTGGCTGGGTCACATGGCACAGGGTTCTGTCTGTTTCCTGTTCAGGTCCTTGAGAGGGGGTGGAGTGGGGGCTTGTCCTGGACCTCCCACTTCCCCTCCCCCGGGGCACCTGGTGGCATCAAAACATAGCTCCCATTTCCATGGTGACCATCCAACAGCATCTCTCGGGGCCTCATCTGC
The DNA here is from genome assembly GCA_027563665.1 of Antrozous pallidus. Lineage (NCBI taxonomy): Eukaryota > Metazoa > Chordata > Mammalia > Chiroptera > Vespertilionidae > Antrozous > Antrozous pallidus. The sequence goes on along the minus strand of CM050529.1, from coordinate 708,952 downwards.
TCTTGACATAACAGTGAACGCAGCCAAGCCAGCGTCCCTGGTGGCCGGTCCTCAGGTCCCCAAGCACCCCCCCCCCCTCGAACAGGGCCCTTCCTGGGCACCTCCCCCCCCCACGGGCAGGATCACCGGCCCCCCTTCTGGGAGCCATGTGCCCCCCTGGCTGTCGGAGGCCCTGCCCTTGAACTCGGGGCCCTCCGAAAGGAGTTTCTGCTTGACTCTCACCGGAGGAGTTGGCCCTGTTTGTGGCGTCCCCGGGTGGGCGCCAAATGTGGGAGCCCCTTTCACAACCCGCGTGATTCAGGGTCCCCGGTTCAGGGCTCGGGTTCTGGAGGAGGCCGCACACAAATGAATAAAGAGACTCAGAAAAACAGTAATTTGGGAAATGGGGGCCAGGCGGTAGCCCAGCTCTAATGGGAGGACTACTGCTCGCTCTGGCTTTACCATCCATTTTATTAGGATTAAGATAATAAGATACACCCGTCTCCCCCAGGCCAGGAAACACCAGTAAAGGCCAATCAGTGAATCTATTAGGACTAACAGGTGGGGCTGCTCCAACCACCAACATCCCAGTAACCAGCTCCGACCCCTCAGCACAATCAAGGTTGACCAGCCCTTTAGATTCCCTGTCCACAGCTCTCCGTCATTAAAACAACTAGTGGCCCGGTGTACAAAATTCATGCACGGGAGTAGGAGGGTGGAGGGGGTGTGTCCCTTAGCCCTGCCTGCATCCTCTCTAATCTGGGACCCCCGTGGGATCGGGCCTAAACTGGCAGTTGGACAACCCCCTCGCAATTGGGGACCGCTGGCTCCTAACTGCTCACCTGCCTGCCTGCTTGATCTCCCCTAACCACTCTGCCTGCTGGCCTGCTCACCCTCAACTGCCCCCCCCCCCGCCAGCCTGATCACCCCCAACTGCCCTCCCCTCCCTCCTGGCCTGCTCACCCCCAACTGCACCCCCTGCCAGCCTGCTCACCCCCAACTCCCTCCCCTCCCTCCTGGCCTGATCACCCGTAACCGCCTCTGCCTCGGCCCCACCACCATGGCCTTGTCCGGAAGGACATCTGGAACATCTCACGGTCTAATTAGCATATTACCCTTCTATTAAGATAGATGATTGGCTTCCGGCACTCGTTGGAAAGTATCTCCTGTCCCCCGGGCCCCTTTCTCCTGTGGGACACGGTGGATCATTCCTTGTGGTCTATACCTCACGTTGGCCCCAGCCGGTGTGGTGTGGCTCAGTGGATAGAGCGTCAGCCCTCGGACTGAGGGGTCCCGGGTTCCATCCCGGTCAAGGGCACATAACCCTGGTGGCAGGCTCCGTCCCCGGCCTTGGCCTGGACTCCATGCCAGAGAGAGCCACACATGTCTCTCTCACATCGATGTTTCTCTCTCTCTCTCTCTCTCTTCCACTCTCTGTAAAAATCCTTGGAAAAAAAGCCCTCGGGTGAGGATTAATAAGCGAATGTACATATATATCACGTTACACATCCCTCCGCCCCCCGCCTCCCCCCTGTCTGAGCCACCTGGCCTTGGAATTCCTCTTGGGGCTTTGTCCCCTCCCCCTGCGCCCCTTCCCCCCCAACCATCTTCTGAAGCTGGATGTCTGGATTGGGGCCGCAAATTGGGCAGGAAAATATGAGCCTTTCGCTGGCCCAGTGCCCCAGCCCCCGTGTTGCCGTTTACGCTTAGACTGTGTTCCCGAGTCACCAAGGGGCCTCGGTGTCCCCGACCGTCAGGTGTGACCCCAGCCCCACTTTTTGTTTTATTTTTTTAATGTTTTATTGATTTGTCACAGAGAAGAAGGGAGAGGGACAGAGAGTCAGAAACATCGATGAGAGAGAAACATCCATCAGCTGCCTCCTGCACGCCCCCCACTGGGGATGTGCCCGCAACCAAGGTCCATGACCTTGACCAGAATCGAACCTGAGACCCTTCAGTCCACAGGCCGGCGCTCTATCCACTGAGCCACACCAGCGAGGGCCCACCACAGTATTGCACACCTGTGAGGGGGCGGGTCTGGGTTTCTCATAACGCAAATTGAGCAGACATTTATGTGCTTGCCACAGTGTTTCTCAGCCTCTTGCTACAAAGTTTCTCAGACATCCACGTGGTTCTGATGCTGAACCCCGACCCACCAGATTGGAGTCCAAATGTCCGGGGCCTTTCCCAACCCCCTCCCCCACCCGGCGTGGGGGGCAGGAAGACGGCTCTGCTGTGGCCCCTGCAGGTTGCCTGGGCACTCAGACCCCTCCTCCCGCGGCCTCAACAGCTGGCCAGTTCAGCCACAGTGGCCAGGGACTTCTGCCAAGGCTGGGGCAGCCCATGACCAGGGCCCCCTGCTCTTTTTATTTTTTAAAATATATTGTTATTGCTTTCAGAGAGGAAGAGAGAGAGAGAGAGAGAGAAACATCAATGATGAGAGATGCATAGACCAGCTGCCTCCTGCACGCCCCATACTGGGATGGAGCCCACAACCCGGGCCTGTCCCCTGACCGGGAATAGAACGCGTGACCTCACCCTCACAGGTGTGGCTCCGTGGATAGAGCTTTGGCCTGCAGACTGAAGGGTCCTGGGTTTGACTTCAGTCAAGGGCATGTACCTTGGCTGCGGGCACATCCCCAGTGGGGGGGGGTGCAGGAGGGAGCTGATGGATGTTTCTCTCTCATCGACGTTTGTAACTCTATTCCTCTCCCTTCCTCTGTAAAAAAAAAAATCAATAAAATATATTTTAAAAAACAACAACAAAACAAAACCATGATCTCCTGGTTCATAGGTCAACGCTCAACCACTGAGCCACACTGGCCCAGGGTTTGTAGCATTTTAAACCCCATTTCTTCTGAGTCACAGTCTCCAAGGTTGGGCCAGAGATTGTACTGCCAGAGGCTGAGAAACATTGTAGCGAGAGGCTGAGAAACATTGTAGCAAGAGACTGAGAAACATTGTAGCAAGAGGCTGAGAAACATTGTAGCAAGAGGCTGAGAAACATTGTAGCGAGAGGCTGAGAAACATTGTAGCGAGAGGCTGAGAAACATTGTAGCGAGAGGCTGAGAAACATTGTAGCGAGAGGCTGAGAAACATTGTAGCGAGAGGCTGAGAAACATTGTAGCAAGCCCACAAATGTCAGCTCAATTTGCATTTGGAGAAACCCAGACCTGCCCCCTCACAGGTGTGCAATACTTGGAACCCCTGAGGGCCCTCGCCGGTGTGGCTCAGTGGTAGAGCGCTGGCTTGCAGACGGAAGGATTCAAATATAAGGATTTAAAATATCCTATCTAATAAAAGAGTAATTTGCAGGTTGACCATCGTTCCAACACACAAGAGAGCTGCCCCCATGTGGTCAAAGATCCTGCCCCCATGTGAACACAAGATGGCCACCATAAGATGGCCAGCAGGGGAGGGCCATTGGGAGGTTCCAGGCCTGCAAGGGAGGGCAGTTGGGGGCGATCAGGCCAGCAGGGGAGGGCAGTTGGGAGGGACCAGACCTGCAAGGGAGGGCAGTCGGGGGTCATCAAGCCTGCAGGGGAGAGCAGTTAGGGGGTGACCAGGCTGGCAGGCAGAAGCAGTTAGGGGCCATCAGGGAGGCAGGCAAGCGAGCCATTGGGAGCCAGCAGTCCTGGATGGTGAGAGGGATGTCCCAGATTGGAGAGGGTGTAGGCTGGGCTGAGGGACACTCTCGGTATCATTTAAATACTGACTTAGTACTTAAATAAGAAAAGGAAGAAACCTGTGAGGGCACTCTGTGGGCAACTGCCTAGGATCCTCGCCAAGGTGTCCCTTGCCCCGTGTCTGGGTGTTTCTGCTCACTTCCTGCTGGCCCCGGGTCCCCCAACACCTGGTACTTCCGGGGTGAGGCCAGACCGCCGATGCCTGTGGCAGGATCCTCACCGCGGCGCCCGTCAAAGCGCGTGCGCAGTGCGCGTCTGTCTCGGGAAGCCCACGGAGCTTGACGCGACGCGTGATCGTCTTACACGCGAGGGGGCGGGCCCGGGAAGCAGCCAGCGACCGGCTGGGCGAGGAGCAGAGCCGGGCCCTCCGCGCCCTCCCACCCGCCCTGTGTCCACCCCGGCCTTCTGGGGGTCCCCGCCGTGTCCGGGGCCAGCGCATTTGGTTACGCCCCCCCCCCCCCCGACCGGCTGAGCAGTGACCCTCAATCTAAGGCTGGGGGTTGGGGGCGGGGACCCTCTGCTGCAGGAGGGGTGGGGATTCACACAGGCGGGGGAGGGGGGCTCCCGTTCTCATCTAATTCAGGAGGACTTTCGGGGGAGGTGGGGTGTTTGGAAGAACCCCCAATGAGAAGCGGGAAGAGTGGATGTCGGAGGGGGCTGTGAGAAGGGGTCATGTTTCCCCCAATCGAGGACTCCCTGGTGGAATACGGGGCGGGGCGGGGACCTCATGGGACCAGAGCCACATCCCGCCCTCCGCCCTCCTTTCGAAGCCAGGATTCCTTTCCCAGGCCGCTGGGCTATCCCATCGTTGTCCCTGACCCCCGCCCACTCCCCCTCCCCCAGAAAAGAAAGAGTCGGGGGTGCTGAGAGCCGGCGTCGTGAGCCCAATTAATCTTTGGTGATGAATTATTCCGTCCAGTAATCGTCTTCGGAAGCAAAGGATTCATTAGCGGCCCCGGCTGACAGCAGGGAGTTGTATGTCCTTTTATCGCTTCCCCACCCCCATTCCCTGACGAGAGAGAGAGAGAGAGAGAGAGAGAGAGAGAGAGAGAGAGAGAGAGAATGGAACTGGCTCCCACGTTGATAAATCCTGCCTCCATTCACGGGGAGACCGGGCAGGGGAGGAGCCGAGCCCGGGGCCTGGGCAGCCGCCCGCCCACCCGTGTTGCCAGCTGACCCCTGACCTTTGGGGGACGGGGCTGGGGGCGGGGGGAGGCTCGGTTTATCCAGTGGAAACTTGGGGAGAGTTGAGTGCGCATTGGTGACCAGCTAGACAGTGGTCGGCAAACTCATTCGTCGACGGAGCCGCAGTTTGCCAACCACGGAGCAGGCAGATCCGCAGGGCGTCTCCATGGGAGCAGGAGGGGGGGTGTCCCTGCAACCGGACCACCAAGGGGCCCTCCTGCCTGTCACGACTAGAGCCAGTTCTGCAGACACGGGTGGTCACTCAGGAGTGTGGATCCGTCCTGCCGGCAGCGAGGGAGGGCGCAGGGCAGCCACACACACCTGCTCTGCCCCCGCCCGGAGCCGCTGCTATGTTGGGGAGAAGGACAGGCATTACGTGGGGAATGGGCAAAGAATATGCCAAGTGGGCCGTGTGCAGGTCTGGAGATTTGGAGAGGTCTGTGGGTCTGCAAAGGCCTGTGGGTCTAGAAAGGCCTGGGGTCTGCAAAGGTCTGTGGGTCTGCAAAGGCCTGTGGGTCTGCAAAGGGCTGTGTGTCTAGAAAGGGCTGGGGTCTGCAAAGGCCTGTGGGTCTGCAAAGGGCTGGGGTCTGCAAAGGCCTGTGGGTCTGCAAAGGCCTGGGGTCTGCAAAGGGCTGTGTGTCTAGAAAGGCCTGTGGGTCTGCAAAGGCCTGTGGGTCTGCAAAGGGCTGTGTGTCTAGAAAGGGCTGGGGTCTGCAAAGGCCTGGGGTCTGCAAAGGGCTGGGGTCTGCAAAGGGCTGTGTGTCTAGAAAGGCCTGTGGGTCTGCAAAGGCCTGTGGGTCTGCAAAGGGCTGTGTGTCTAGAAAGGCCTGTGGGTCTGCAAGGGCCTGGGGTCTGCAAACGGCTGTGTGTCTAGAAAGGGCTGGGTCTGCAAGGGCCTGGGGTCTGCAAAGGCCTGTGGGTCTAGAAAGGGCTGGGCGCCCCCGGGGGCCGTCGGTTCTGGCTCCTGCAGCGAGGCTGCTCCTCTCCCTGTGATCACAGCTCCCAGGTGCCTCCCGGGTCCTGCGTGCGGCTCCAGCCAGGTTCGCGTGTGCCTGCTTGGACCAGAACAGAACCGGTGCGGTTCGGAGGGGAGGGGTCACATTCCTCGATATTCTAACTGGTCTCTGGTATTCTGTCTCTGCCCCAGCATCCTTCGCGGGGACAGAGCTGCGCCCACACAGAAAAAGGAAGGCGTCACAGTGGGGTCGGCTGCGGCACCTCGACCTTTGGGGCCAGAGACCCCTGCGTGGGGGGGGCGCCACGGGGGGCCGGGGGCAGCTGCAGCCGGCCGGTGAGGGTGGAGGGGGACGTGGTGGGAGGTGAGGCCTTGAATGCCGAGCCCAGGACTCCCGTGTCCACCTCGTGGTGGCCCAGGTGGTGTGGCTGAACCCCCCTGAGCCGGTGCCCAGCCTCCAGCCGGGGCTCGGCCCTACCGTGCAAAAGTCTCTCCCATGTGTGCCCCCCGCATCGGCCTCCCTGTTCTGGGGGGGGGCGGGGAGGGACAGGCACAGACGGTCATCTGCCAGGCCTACTCCCTGGTCCCAGGAGCATCCTCGGCCGAGGTTCCCATGGGAACTGACCGACAGTACCGACAGCAGCGAGAGCTGCATCCCAGGTCGTCGGGGGGGGGGGGGGGGACCACATTGGACAAGGGGCCCGGGAACCGGCTTGCCGTAGACGGGGTTGGAGGGGGGCCAGGGACTCCCTTTGTCCGTGGAAGGAGAGAGACTCCCTGTTCCCCGTCTCTTCTCTATCTCCCTCTGAATCCTCCACATCGTTCAAGACAGATGGCCCTGGGGAGGGGGGTCACGGGGGGGGGCGCCAGCTGCGGGTGTCGTGCCCACGCTGGGCTGAGGGTCACAGATCGGACCACAGCGGCTGCGAGGAGGGGCCGGGGCAGCGACCCGGGGGTGGCAGGGTCAGCCTGTCCCTGAGCCTCGGTCCCTCCTGTGGACACGCCTCAGGAGCAGGAGCCAATCGGGAGATGCGTGGATGGCGAGGGTTCGTGGTCTGGGCTCCGTCCTGTGAAGGGGGCTTTGTCCTTGAGAACCTGTTGCAGGCCCGGCCGGCGAGGCTTGGCGGTAAGCGCCGACCTCTGAACCAGGAGGTCAGGGTTCGATTACCGGTCAGGGCACAGGCCTGGGGTGCAGGCTCGACCCCCAGTGGTGGGTGTGAAGGAGGCAGCCGATCCGTGATCCTCTCTCTCATCATGGATGCTTTTCTCTCTCTCTTCCTCTCCCTTCCTCTCTGAAATCAATAAAAATATTTTTTAAAAAAAAGAGGAGAGGGGCCAAAACCGGTTTGGCTCAGTGGACAGAGCGTCGTCCTGCGGACTGAAAGGTCCCGGGTTCAATTCCGGTCGAGGGCATGGACCTTGGTTTCGGACACATCCCCAGTGGGGGGTGTGCAGGAGGCAGCTGATCGACATTTCTCTCTCATCCATGTTTCTGACTTTCTATCCCTCTCCCTTCCTCTCTGAAAGCCATAAAAATATAATTTTTTTTAAAAGAGGAGAGGGGACCCCTCAGCCCCTCCAGAAGGAGGCCAGCTGGGGGGGGCGGGCGGCATAGGGTTACGGATCAGGAGGAGGGCAGGGAGCCTCTGTCCCACACCTGTGCTGCCAAGGAGGGAGGAAGGGGTGGGGGTAGGAGGAGGGAATGGGCTGACACTCTGCTTGGCTGTAGCTGGTTCCCAGGCTCCTGCTTGGACTTGGACTTGGCCGGGGGCGGAGGCCGAGGGATCCGATAAAGCAGCCGCCGGCCGCAGCGGGTGTTGGCAGGAGGCCGCACCAGCCCGCCCGCCGGGCGCTCTGGGAAGGCGCTTCCGGCCCGAGTCGGGCAGGGTCCCGAGGGGGACGAGGCCCGGGGAGGCGGGAGGGTGAGGGGGAGCAGAAGGCTCCTGAGGATGTCTTGGCCGGTGTGGGGCCGGGGCGGCTGGAGGCCGCCGTCTCCGGGAGAGAGAACCGGGCTGGCGGGCGGCCCGCTCCCCCCTGTCTCCTGGCAGCCCTGCGTCTCTTCCATCCCGCGGAGGGGCCGCGGTCCCGCCTGCCGCTCAGAGGGGCCTCCCTGTTGTCGCTTGTCAGTCGTTTTGGAAAAAGCCTGGACGATAGCCAGGCCGGCGTGGCTCAGGGGTGGAGCATCCACCGATGAACCGGGAGGTCGGAGTTCGATTCCCAGTCGGTCGGGGCACAGGCCCGGGGTGCGGCTCGATCCCCAGGGTGGGGTGTGCGGAAGGCGGCCGGTCCAGGATTCCCTCTCATCATGGATGTTTCTCTCTCTTCCTCTCTGAAATCAGTAAAAATATATTAAAAAAAAAAAAGCCTGCGGACTGAAGGATTCTGGGTTCGATTCTGGCCAAGGGCCCCGGCCGGGGTCAGCCCGGGCAGTCGCCCAGTAGGGGGCGTGCAGGAGGGGCCGAGCCACGATCGTTTTCTCGTCGTCGCTGTTTGTCTCTCATCTCTCTTCCTCTCTGAAATCAGTAAAAATATACTGAGTATGAAAAAAAGAAAAAACATGGCCGCCGAAACCGGGGTGGCTCAGTGGACAGAGCGTTGGCCTTCGGACTGAAGGGTCCCGGGTTCGATTCCAGTCAAGGGCATGTACCTTGGCTGCGGGCACATCCCCAGTAGGAGGTGTGCAAGAGGCAGCTGATGGATGTTTCTAACTCTCTATCCCTCTCCCTTCCTCTCTGTAAAAAAAAACAATAAAATATGTATTTTTTAAAAAGCATGGCCTTCAGAGCCGGACTGGACTTGGCTCCCGGCGGGCGCAGACTCACAGGCTGTGTGACCTGAGGCAGTGAACTGGCCTCTCTGAGCCAAGGTCTGTCCACGCCGTGGGCGTGAGGACGGGCAGGAGACACGGGTGCTCAGCTCCCTCAGACACCGTTTCCTCTGTCCCCTTCCCTTCGGGCCTCGGAGAACGTCGGCTGCCTTTACGTTCACTTTCTTTCTTTTTTTCCATCCTAAAAGAATTTTAATTTTTTTAATTTTTTTTCATTTTACATATATATATTTTTGCAATAGAACTTATATTTAATAGTAGTACATATGTTTTCCTTTACCCCCTCAATATCCTCCCCCCAGCCTCCCTTACCCCCCAGCACTTGTCCCCACCTGCCCCCTCCCCGCCCCAGTGTCTTTCATCCATTGGTTATGCTCACATGCATGCACACAAGTCCTTCGGTTGATCTCCCCCAGCCTCCGCCTCCCCTCCACCCCAGCCTCCCCCTGTAGCTTGTTTTCACTTCCCGAACGTGTTTTTATTGATGACAGAGAGCGAGGACGGGAGAGCGATAGAGAGACACACATCCATGCTGAGAGAGAATCCTGGGCCGGCCGCCTCCTCGTGCCCCACACTGGGGAGGGAGCCCGAACCCCCGGGCCTGTGCCCCGACCGGAACCGAACCCCGACCTCCCGGTTCCTGGGCGTCGCTCGGTCGCTGAGCCCCGCCGGCCGGCAAACATCGCCTGCTTTTCACGGCCCAGTCCACCGTCCAGAGTCCTCCGTGGAGCTAACCTCGAGCCTTCTGGCTCCAGTTGGGGCCCAAGCCCTACGGGCACCCTGGTCTTTGTCCGGGCCTGATCGTTTCGGTGGGCGGAGGGACCGTGTTGGAGATGGCAGGCGTGTTGGTGGCAGATGGGCTGAGCCCCAGGGCCCCCTCCCCCGGGGGTCTGGGCAGCAGCAGAGGGTCGAGGGCATTGGGCACATGGGAATCTTTTCTGGAACCTTCAGGGAGAAAGCTGGGGGAAGGCCCACCAGCTCTGATTCAGGGGCAGATGCTCTGCTGATACTAATGCCCGCCCCCTCCTCCCGCCTCTGTCCCGTGGCTGTCCACCCCTGGGCCCCGCCCCCAGCCCTCCCCTCTGCAGAGGGTTTTCTGCTGTGTCCACTGTTGCCATAACAACCACTCCCATCTCCCCGCGGCTGGACTGCTTTAGAGCGGGCGTCCATGACGGATCTGGGCAGCGTCCTGGATGGGAAGGTGTGCGGTAAACCTCGGGGCCTGCGGGGCAGGGGAGACAGGACCTGTCGGGCCGGGAACCGCGTCTCCCACGAAGGCCGAGGGGTCATTTTCTGTCCTCCCAGCTGGGCCTGGAGGCCAAGTCGTTTTTGTTAAATACCTTTTAAAATATATATATATTTTATTGATTTTTTTACAGAGGAAGGGAGAGGGAGAAAGTGAGAAACATCGATGAGAGAGAAACATCCGTCAGCTGCCTCCTGCACACTGAGGATGTGCCCGCAATCAAGGCCCATGCCCCTGACCGAAATCAAACCGGAACCTTTCAGTCCGCAGGCCGACGCTCCATCCACGGAGCCAAACCGGTTTTGGCTCTTAAATACATTTTTTATTGATTTCAGAGAGGGAGGGGGAGAGGGTTAGAAACAACCATGATGAGAGAATCACCGATCGGCTGCCTCCCACACGCCCCCCACTGGGGGATGGAGCCCGCAACCCGGGCCTGAGCCCCGACCGGGAATCGAACCCTGACCTCCTGGTTCCTGGGTCGACGCTCAGCCCTGAGCCCCGCCGGCCGGGCTCAGACAAGCTTTTTAAAAATAAACAAACATATGACCTTGGTGGAGAACGCCACACACACCCTCCCGCCGTCTGCGGCTCAGGTTACAAAGTACCACTATTTTCCCCGGGGTCTGGGCATTGTGCTTTACCTCGAAAAGAAATTGACTCCGGGTCTGCAAACCCGCTCACGTCCTGCATCTGCTCTGTGCAACGTCGCTCTGCTCCGGTGCCTCCTGGTCCAAGTCCCTGATGCCCCCCCCCCCCCCATGGCAGCCTCTCTCACCCCCTTGACTCCCCATTCAGCGCACAGCACCCTCCGCGTTCCCTGCACCTGCTGAGCCCAGGCCCCAGCCTGTCACCGGTCCCACGGGTCCTGCCTGCAGCTCCAGGTTCCTCAGACCAGTCTGGGAGGGTCCGGTGGGTTGAGTCCTTAGACAGAGAGGGGTAGACACCAGGTGGGCACTCTCCCCTCCCCTCCACCCCCCCGCCCCCAAACGCCGTGAGCAATCCTGGAGGGCTCGGCCTGCACCCTGCTGCCACCAGAGGGTCCTGCAGAGTGGCGGGCCTCCCAGGGCAGCTGGATGCTCCAACCTGGCCCCAGAGCCATCCTTCAGCCCCGCCACACTCATCCCTGCTGACGGGGAACCAAGTGTGGTTTCTGCCCAGCTTAGCTGTCAGTGCCTCAGGAGGCGGCGGTGGATGTCTCCCTCTGCTGGCCGGATTGTGTTACTGCATGGGGTAGAATCCTCCCTGCAGCCAGGCCTGGGCGCTGCCCTCGGGCAGAATGGAGGGGGGCTGAGCTGGGCATCGGGTCGGGTTCTGCCCCGCGATGCGTGTGGTCCTTTCCTCACGAACCCAGGAGGCTCTCTTCCCCTCCTTGACCTCCCCTGCTGGGTCTCCTGGTGTCCTGCTCTGAAGCCTCCCTCCTGGGCGTCTAGACCAGTGATGGGCAAACTCATCTGTCCACAGAGCCAAATACCAACAGCGCGACGACTGACATTTCTTTAGAGAGCCACGTTTTTCAAACGTAAACTTCTTCTAACGCAGCTTGCGCCCGGGCTGTGGTGTTTTGTGGGAGAGCCGCACCCCAGGGGCCAAAGGCTCCGCCTGAGGCTCTCGAGCCTCGGTTTGCTGAGCACGGGTCTAGGGGGTGCCCTCCCAACGCTGGGGTCTTTCGCTGTGTCGTTAGGTTCCTTTTCGTCTCTTCTTTGTTGTTCATTTTTTTAAAAATATATGTTTTATTGATTGTTTACAGAGAGGAAGGGAGAGGGATAGAAAGTCCCAAAACATCAGTGAGAGAGAAACATTGATCAGCTGCCTCCTGCACACCCCCCACTGGGGATGTGCCCGCAGCCAAGGTCCATGCCCTTGACCGGAATCGAACCTGGGACCCTTCAGTCCGCAGGCCGACGCTCTATCCACTGAGCCAAACTGGTTTTGGCTTTGTTGTTCATTTTAAATATGTTTTTATTGACGTCGAAAGAGGAAGGGAGAGGGAGGGAGAGATAGAAACATCCATGATGGCAGAGAATCATGCATCGGCTGCCTCCTGCACGCCCCGCACTGGGGATCAGCCCACACACCAGGTCATGTGCCCTGACCGGGAATCGAACTGTGACCTCCTGGTTGACCCTCAACCCCTGAGCCCCGCCAGCAGGGCCTGAGACTGAGGGTTCAGAATGGCCAAAGGCATGTGTCCGGGGGCTTTCAAAGGCCTGAGGGGCGGGGACCACGAGGCCCCAGCCACCTCGGCCTCCCTGACCCCCAGGCCCCCAGGTGGGTCCCCCTCGCTCACCGGCTCCCCGTCTCCTCCGCAGACCCGGAGTCCCAGAGGAAGAGGACGGTGCAGAACGTGCTGGACCTTCGGCAGAACCTGGAGGAGACCATGTCCAGCCTGCGGGGCTCCCAGGGGGCCCACAGGTGAGCCGCGGTGGCCACGCCCCCCGCCCCGGCTTCCCTCTTCCCTCTTTGACCCCCTCCTGGTCCCATGGTGTGTCGCTCTAAAGCCTCCCTCCTTCCGGGTGTCTAGGCCAGTGGTGGGCACTCATGAGTCCACAGAGCCAAATACCAACAGGACAACGATTGAAATGTCGTTGGAGAGCCACATTTTTTACACTTAAACTTCTTCTAACGCCACTTCTTCAACGTAGACTCGCCCGGGCCGTGGTGTTTTGTGGAAGAGCCGCCCTCCAGGGGCCGAAGAGCCACACGTGGCTCAGAGCCGAGGTTTGCCGACCACGGGTCTAGGGGCGGTGCCCTCCCTACACCGGGGTCTTTCGCTCTGTAGTTAGGTTGCCTCTCCTCTCTTCTTGGTTGTTCATTTTATTTTATTGATAAATAGGCCACAGTGTGTGTAATCCCATTTTTTAAAATATATTTTATTGATTTTTTTTTTTTACAGAGAGGAAAGGAGAGGGATAGAGAGTTAGAAACACCGATCAGCTGCCTCCTGCACACCCCCCATTGGGGATGTGCCCACAACCAAGGTACACGCCCTTGACCGGAATCGAACCCGGGACCCTTCAGTTCGCAGGCCGATGCTCTATCCACTGAGCCATACCAGTTTCAGCTGTTGTTCATTTTAATATGTTTTTATTGATGTCAGAGAGGAAGGGGGAGGGGAAAGAGAGAAACATCCCTGATGAGAGAGAACCATGGACCGGCTGCCTCCTGCACGCCCCCCACTGTGGATCGAGCCTGCCAACCAGGGCCTGTGCCCCGACCGGGAATCGAACCCTGACCTCCAGGTTCATCGGTCGAAGCTTGGCCACAGAGCCACAGGCCCTCTTGTTTCCCTTCCTCTCTCTTTTTAAATCTATGTTATCGATGTTTCACAGAGAGGAGGGGAGAGCGACAGAGAGCCAGAAACATCGATGGGAGAGAAACATCCATCAGCTGCCTCCTGCACACCCCCCACTGGGGATGTGCCTGAAGCCAATGTACACGCCCTCGACCAGAATCGAACCCGGGACCTCTCAGTCCGCAGGCCGACGCTCTGTCCACGGAGCCTCGGGCCCTCTTGTCTCTTCGGCTTGAAGCTCAGTGGCCCCCACACAGGGTCGCCCCGACTCTGTGCCCTGTGGGTGTGCCCCTCCACCCATCCCGGGGGGCCTTGAAGCCTCCAGCTGCTTGAGCATTACCCGCAGCAACCCCCCTGCTGCTGCTCCCCCCCCACCTCCTGCCGCAGGGCATCCTGGCCACAGCCTCTGTGACTCAGAACTCCCCCCGCCCCCCCGGGCTCCTGGGGCTGCCCAGATGAGCTCATGCTGCAGCGCCAGGGGGTAGGGAGCGAGCAGTTGCCAGGATTGGGAAATTGTGAAACAGGAAGGCTCGGGGCGGGGGGGCGGGGGGGGGGGGCGGGGGGGGCGGGGGGGGGGCAGGCTGCCTCTCCAGCTGGATGAGGAAAGCGGTTCCTCCTCATCTCCTGGGGCTGGAGAGTAAGAGGAGAACGGAGCGCGGCCTTCCTCAGCCCGAGGGATCGCAAGAGTGCGTTTGCATACCTCTGGTGGCGGGGAGCTCACTACTCCTCCACCACCCCAGCCATGGGATTGCTGTGGCCCAGACGTGGAACGGAAACCAGGCCACTGGCCGGTTTGGCTTCGTGGCTCGATCATCAGCCCACAGACCGAAGGGTCCCCGATTCAATTCCGGTTATAAGGGCTCCACCCTGAGCCACCCCGGCCGGGTGAATCCTGAACAGAAGGCTGGAGCAGCGCCGACTGGTGGCCCGCCCAGCTGCCAAGAGGGTCACACCCTGAGTGACTCACACCCCCGGAAAGGGCCCAGGCGGCAGCTTCAGCCTCCGGGGCCACTGACTCTGAGCAGCCAGCCCCCCACGTTGAGCAGAGCAGCTTGACCCCAGGAGGGCGTTGCTGGGTGGGGGGGTGAGGGGGAAGAGGGAAGCCAAAAGCCTTTTGCACACAGCTGACCGGTGGGAGTGGGGGGGAGGGGGAGCATATCTCAGGGCCTCTGGCTTCTGTCTCCCTTTAGGGGGAAGAGAAGTGAGAGTCCTGGTTGGCTGTCTGTCTACCACGGACCCAGGGCCACTTCTGCTGTTAGCATAGCTCCTATTGGTCCTTCAAGGCCTCCCAGAGGGGGTGACCTGGGGCAGGTAGGGGGCTCAGGGGGAGTTCTGAGTCACAGAGGCTGTGGCCAGGATGCCCTGCGGCAGGAGGTGGGGGGGAGCAGCAGCAGGGGAGTTGCTGCGGGAGATGCTCAAGCAGCTGGAGGCTGCCAGGCCCCAGGATGGGTGGAGGGGCACACCCACAGGGCACAGAGTCGGGGTGACCCTGTGTGGGGCCCCACTGAGCTTCAAGCCAAAGAGACAAGAGGGCCTGTGGCTCTGTGGATAGAGCGTCGACCTATGACCCCGGAGGTCACAGTTCAATTTCCGGTCAGAGCACATGCCCTGGTGATGGGCTCGATCCCCAGTGTGGGGTGTACAGGAGGAGGTGGCCTGGGGCAGGTGGGTGTCCTGGGGAGCAGTTCGAGGGCCTCCTGGAGGAGGTGGCCTGGGGCAGGGGGGGTTCTGGAGTGCAGACTGAGGGCCTCCCAGAGGGGGTGTCCTGGGGCAGGGGGGGTGGTTTCGGGGTGCAGGCTGAAGGCCTATCAGAGGGGGTGGCCTGGGGCAGGTGGGGGGCCCTGGGGTGCAGGCTGAGGGCCTCCCGGGGAAGGTGGCCTGGGGCAGGTGGGGGGCTCCCGGAAGCAGGCCGAGGCGGGACAGGAAGCAGCTCTGCCCCAAGTGAGTGACCCGTGCCCTCTGCCCCCGCCCAGCTCCCTGGAGATGACCTGCTACGACAGCGACGACGCCAACCCCCGCAGCGTGTCCAGCCTCTCGAACCGCTCGTCGCCCCTGTCGTGGCGCTACGGCCAGGCCAGCCCGCGGCTGCAGGCTGGCGACGCACCCTCGGCGGGCGGGGGCTGCCGCGCGGAGGGGCCGCCCGCCTGGTACGCGCACGGGGAGCGGGCCCGCTACTCGCACACCATGCCCATGCGCAGCCCCAGCAAGCTCACGCACATCTCCCGCCTGGACGCCGACGACGCCGACCTCAAGTCCGGCTACATGAGCGACAGCGACCTCATGGGCAAGACCCTGACGGAGGACGAGGACATCACCACCGGGTGAGGGCGGGCCCTGCTCGGCGGGGGGGCGAGTGGGGGGGAGGCAGTTTTGGGGGGCACAGAGGGACCTGTGGGGCGGGGTGCCGTATGTGTCCCCTGTGCAGTGACAGGCCCCCCCCCCCCCCCCCCCCCCCCCCCCCCCCCGCCGTGTCCTGGTCTTGATCGTCCCTGAAATGAATGCACTTGGTTCTTCTAGACTTGGGTGTGGTGGGCAGGGCCAGCGCGTCTCATTGGCCCCAGTGGCTGTCATTCTGTGTTCTCTGGGAGCTGGTGCCTCCTCTCATTGGCTGTCATTGTACGGTGTCCCCGCCCTAGCCAATGCCTCCTCTCATTGGCCCTACTGACTGTCATTCTGTGCTATCTGGTAGCTGGTCCCTCCTCTCATTGGCCCCCTTGGCTGTCATTCTATGGTGTCCCCGCCCTAGTCCTTGACCTTGAAAAAGGGCTGGTAGGTGGGCGAGGCCCTGGATAGAGGGCTGGTCCCAGCGCTTCTGCATGGACCTTGGGTGACCTCACCTGCTTCCCCATTTGTGCAAAGAGGGTGATAATCCCCCATCTGTCTGTCTGGAGAGGCTGCTAAGGAGGGAAAGTGCGGGGTGAGCAAAGCGGGCCACAGCTGCACCGCCTCCTCCCGGGTTCCCAGCCCCTGTCCCCGTTTTACCGGCTGCCCCCACGCCCCCCAATGTCTGCTCCTCCGCTGATTGTCCTGTGGCCTCCTGCCCCTGCCTCAAACCCTCTGCCCGGTCCTTACCACACGGGACCCTCACCTTCTTATCTTTCTTTTTTTAAATATGTTTTTATTGATCTCAGAGAGGAAGGGAGATGGAGATAGAAAGAAACATCCATGATGAGAGACTCGAGTCCTGGATCGGCGGCCTCCTGCACAACCCACACTGGGGACCGAGCCCCAACCCTGGCCTGTGCCCGGACCGGGAATCAAACCCTGACCTCCTGGTTCCTAGGTCGACACTCAACCCCTGAGCCCTGCCAGCCGAACTCATCTTTTTTTATACATACACTAGAGGCCCAGTGCACAAAATTTGTGCACAGCGGGAGGGGGTGTGTCCCTCAGCCCAGCCTGCACCCTTTCCAATCTGGGACCTCTCGAGAGATGTCCAACTGCCCATTTAGGCCCGATCCTGCCTGCATCTGATCGGGCCTAAATAGGTAATCAGACATCCCTCTCACAATCCAGGACTGTTGGCTCCCAACTGCTCACCTGCCTGCCTTCCTGATTGCCATTAACCGCTTCTGCCTGCCAGCCTTATCACCCCCTAACCACTCCCCTGCCAGCCTGTTTGATGCCTAACTGCTCCCCTGCCAGCCTGTTTGCCCCTAACTGCCCTCCCCAGTAGGCCTGGTCACCCCTAACTATTCTCCGCTGCAGGCCTGGTCACCCCTAACTTCCCTTTCCTGCAGGCCTGGTTTCCCCCCCGCCCTGCTCTCCCTTGCAGGCCTGGGTTCCCCCCAACTGCCCTTCCCTGCAGGCCCAGTCGCCTCCAACTTTCCTCCTCTGCTGGCCTGGCCACCCCTAAATGCCCTCCCCTACTGGCCTGGTCCCTCCAAACTGCCCTCCCTGCTGGCCATCTTGTGCTGGCCATCTTGTGTCCACATGGGGGCAGTGTCTTTGACCATATAGGGGCAGCCATCCTGTGTGTTGGAGTGATGGTCAATTTGCATATTGCTCTTTTATTAACTAGGATATATTTTATTGATTTTTTTGCAGAGAGGAAGAGAGAGGGATAGAGAGTTAGAAACATCGATCAGCTGCCTCCTGCACACCCCCTACCAGGGATGTGCCCGCAACCAAGGTACATGCCCTTGACCGGAATCGAACCTGGGACCTTTCAGTCCACAGGCTGACGCTGTATCCACTGAGCCAAACCGGTTTCAGCTCATCTCAATCTTTCTCTGCCCCCATGGACGGGGTGGGGTTTGGGAGCCGCTAAGACGGGGTGACAGCCGGGAGGGAGTGGGCGGACGGGAAGAAAGCGGCGCCGGCCAAATCCACTCTCCCTTCCCCGTCGTCATTGCTGGGGCCTTCCGAGCGAGGGACCACACAGGTAATGGCAGGAACTCCTTGTCCCCAGGAAAACCCCCACGTTTGCGAGAAGAAATCTGAGGCCACCCACGGCTCCTGCCCAGGGAGAGACCGGGAGGGACTGGGCGGGGCTGGCCAGCTGAGTGGGCTACTCCGAGCAAAACAGCTGACGCATTTGGGGTTGTTTATGGCCTGCAAATCCCAGGTCCCGACCTCAGACCTCACTGGCACTCAGCTCAGCTGGCCGGCCTACAGCTGGGGCCCCGGGGAAGCCGGCTGCACCTCCCGTGCTCTGAGGTTGTGCCTGGCCAGAGGGGGCGGGAGGGGCAGCCGGGCTGTTTTCATATTTTCTTTTTTTTTAAATATATTTTACTGGTTTTTCACAGAAAGGAAAGGAGAGCGATAGAGAGTTAGAAACATGGATGAGAGAAAAACACCCATCAGCTGCCTCCTGCACACCCCCCACTGGGGATGTGCCCGCAACCAAGGAACAGGCCCTCGACCGGAATCGAACCCGGGACCCTTCCGTCCGCAGGCCGACGCTCTGTCCACTGAGCCGCACCGGTTTCGGCTGTTTTCATATTTTCTTAAGTGAGCCGGTGTTTTTCATGCTCAACCCAGTCCCCGCCCTGGAAGCAGTCCAGTTGTCCACGATCCACTTAAAAGTTGGCCCCACACGGATCGCGCCCGACACCGTCTGCCCGGCGACGCGAGACAGCCTCCACTCGGCTGCCCAGTGCCCGGGGGACAGCGCAGCCACTGCGCCTCCGGAAAAAGAGAAGAGCAGTCTGTGTTTCTAAGCACAGTTGGGTCTGGAATCCAAAGGAGATAAGGTGTGGCCCTAGCCGGTGTGGCTCAGTGGACAGAGCGTCGGCCTGGGGATAGAAGGGTCCCGGGTTCGATTCCGGCCAAGGGCACGTCCCTGGGCTGCAGGCTCCTCCCCAGCCCGGGCCCTGGTTGGGGCTCAGGCAGGAGCCGACCCACCGACGTGTTTCTCTCACGCCGATGTTTCTCTCCGTCTTTCCCCCTCTCCCACTTTTCCTAAAAACTAGCGGGAAAATAGCCTCGGGTGAGGATTAACAAAAAACCACAATAATTAAAAAATAATAATAATCCCTGACCAATTTGGCTCAGTGGACAGAGCGTTGGCCTACAGATGGAAGGGTCCATGGTTCGATTCCGGTCAAGGGCATGGACCTTGGCTGCGGGCACATCCCCAGTGGGGGGTGTGCAGGGGGCAGCTGATGGATGTTTCTCTCCCATCGATGTTTCTGACTCTCCCTCTCCCTTCCTCTCTGTGGAAAGTCAATAAAACATATTTTTTTAAAAATAAAATACATAAAAAATAATAATGAGATAAGGTCCGCAGCCATCTGTCCCCCCATCCCAGCACCTGGGTCAGAGCAGAAGGTCAGCCCCCACGGAGTTGGACGCAGGCACGGGGTCCAGCAGGGAAGGAGGTCAGCCAGCCCCCTCCCCCATAGGCCCTCTTCCCCACACCCCGTCCCCTCGCCCTCTCCCCCGCTCTAACTAGGGGTTACACCCCACCCCCTCCCACAAGTCTCCATGTCTGCGCAAATGGCAGTCTGGGTGGCTGTGCCCCCACTTCCCAGGGTGAGCGGCAGGGTCCCAGGCTGAGCCAGCTGCAGTGCCGACAGGTTGCACACCTCCAGGGGCCGCCACTCACATTGGTCAGAGTCGTGTGCTCAGCAGCCAAAGGCCACAGGGCCTTAGACAAGCCAGCAGG
Organism: Antrozous pallidus; assembly: GCA_027563665.1. Classification (NCBI taxonomy): domain Eukaryota; kingdom Metazoa; phylum Chordata; class Mammalia; order Chiroptera; family Vespertilionidae; genus Antrozous; species Antrozous pallidus. The sequence continues at coordinate 689,670 of CM050529.1, read as the reverse complement.
TCCTCTCTCTCTCTCTCTCTCTCTCTCTCTCTCTCTCTCCCCTCCCTCCCTCCCTCTTAAAAAATGCTTATTGTTGAGCCCTAACTGCTTTGGCTCAGTCTACAGACTGAAGAGTCCCGGGTTCGATTCCGGTCAGGTCACATGCCTGGGCTGTGGACTCGATCCCCAGCAGGAGGCAGCCGACTGAAGGGTCCCGGGTTTGATTCCGGTCAGGTCACATGCCTGGGCTGTGGACTCGATCCCCAGCAGGAGGCAGCCGACTGAAGGGTCCCGGGTTTGATTCCGGTCAGGTCACATGCCTGGGCTGTGGACTCGATCCTCAGCAGGAGGCAGCCGTCTGAAGGGTCCCGGGTTCGATCCCGGTCAGGTCACATGCCTGGGCTGTGGACTCGATCCCCAGCAGGAGGCAGCCGACTGATGGGTCCCGGGTTCGATCCCGGTCAGGTCACATGCCCGGGCTGTGGACTCGGTCCCCAGCAGGAGGCAGCCGACTGATGGGTCCCTGTCATCATGGATGTCTCTCTCCCCTCCTCTCTGACATCGATAAAAATATATTTAAAAGAAAAAAAAAAGTGAGGGCTTTGCTGGGTAAATCTTGGTGGTAGGTCCTTGCTGTTATCACTTTGCATGTTTCTTGCTACTCTCTGCCGGCCGAGCAGGCTGCCTCTGGAGGGGCTGGAGGCTGGAGGGGGGGTGGACGGGGGGGGGGGGGGGAGTTGGGGGAAGAGGACTGGGGGGAAAGGGGGAGACAGCGGGCTGGTGGCTCCTCCGGTGGCTCCCTGTTCCGCGTGTGGCTGGATGCCCCAGGCTCTCCCTCTTCCCCCAGTCCCCCCCCCCCCCCCCCCCCCGCCCCAGCCTGTCCTCATGAACTGCGCCTGGGGCTCTGGAGCAGCTGCGAGTTGTTTCCTCTGGCTCTGAAGTGCCCTGACATTGAAAAATGTCAAATAAGATAAACTGGCAGCCCCTGCCTCCTCCCAGCTGGCTCTGTGCGCCCCGAGTCAGGGAGCCCGGGGCCTTAAAGAAACACCGCCTGGCCTCGCAGCCCCCTCCCGAGAGGGACCCCTGACATCCCACCCACCCGCCTTCAGCGGCAGGAATCCGCTCGCGTGGGCGCTGGGCGTGGGGGTTTGTATGAGGGGAGGGGAGCCCTCTGGCATCAGACGGACGGGCAGGGAGACGAGTTTCTTTGGTTCCGCCTTTACCTTCTCGTACCCGGCACGGCTCCGGGCGGCCCACCCCGGGGCAACTGGACCAGGCCTGGCTGTGGCCTCCGGAACACGAGGCTTTTGGGGTGCAGGCGGTGGGTGGGGGGCCACGTCGGGAAGGAAACAGTTTCTGCCCTTGAATCGCATCAGATCTAAGGGGAGATGGCCTCAGTGGATAGAGCATCAGCCTGCAGACTGAGGGGTCCCGGGTTTGATTCCGCTCAGGGGCACACGCCCGGGGTGTGGCTCGATCCCCAGTGGGGGGCGTGCAGGAGGCAGCCGATCCATGATTCCCTCTCATCACTGACGTTTGTATCTCTCTTTCCTTCTCCCTTCCTCCCTGAAATCAATAAAGAAATATGTTTTAAAAAATAAAATAATGCCGAAACCGGTTTGGCTCAGTGGATTGAGCTTCGGCCTGCAGACTGAAAGGTCCCGGGTTCGATTCCGGTCAATGGCACATTGCCAGAGTGTGCAAGAGGCAGCTGGTCGATGTTTCTCTGTCATCGATGTTTCTGACTTTCTATCCTTCTCCCTTCCTCTCTGTAAAAAATCAATAAAATATATTTTAAAAAAAAAGAAATAATAAAATAAAAGGAGGGAGATGGCCTGATGGTTTCGGGCTCGATCCCCAGTAGGGGGCGTGCAGGAGGCAGCCGATTGATGATGCTCATTGTTGATGTTTCTGTCTCTCCCACCCCCTCTCCGAACTCAATAATAAATGAATGAATGAATGAATGGAGATGACCACCGGTCGGTGTGGCTCAGTGGTTGAGCATTGACCTCTGACACAGGAGGTCAGGGTTCCATTCCCAGGCAGGACACCGGGTTTCAGGCTCGATCCCCAAGTAGGGGGCGTGCAGGAGGCAGCCGATCCATGATTCTCATTATTGATGTTTCTATCTCTCCCTCTCCCTTCCTCTCGGAGATCAATAAATATATATATATATGTTTTTTAAAAAGGGAAGGTAGAAAGGAAGAGAAGGAAGGTGTGTAGTCAGACGCCCGCCTCCCCCAGCTCTTGAAACGCCTCCTTCATTCTTAAAACAGAAGAACAACGGTAGCACCCCGCAGCCGCTGGCGGGAGGTAGGAGGGAGCCAGGTGTCCCGGAGGGGACCCGGCTGGAGGGATGCTGGTTGCCATGACGACGGATGCAGGCGGAAGCTGTGTGCGGAGCAGCCCCTCCCCCGGGTGTCCTAGTAACCTACAATGGTGCTGCCTGCCGGGCGCTCACTGAGTTGGGTGACATACAAGGCGGCTGACAGTCAGGCGGGAGACATTCGTAAGGTTGAGGAGGCTGCAGAGATGGGCATGATCTTTCCCTGCTCGCCTGCCCGCCCGCCCACCCACGGTTGCTCCCCTTGAATTGTAAGCCGCCTCCCGTTCCCTGCTCTCTCTGGAGGCCCATGGGAAGATATCCCTTGGGGGGCAGGATTAACAAAACCATATATAAACAGAAGACAGAATATCGCGTTGTACGCACTGGGCGTTCAGGAAATGTCACCCCTGGGAGCCAACCTGTAAAAGTCCTCACGTGGATTTTATTTTATTGTCAATAGGAGGGGCCCGGTGCACGAAATTTGTGCACTGGGGGGGGGGGGCGTCCCTCAACCCAACCTGCCCCCTCTCACATACTGGGAGCCCTCAGGGGATGTCCAACTGGTGGCTCACCCCCAGCTGCCCAAGGCCTAAAGGCTCTGGCGAGTTGGGCACCCAGCCATTGCCCTGCTCAGCTCAGCCCCGGCTGCCTGCGACCACCCGGCCCCGAGGGCTGGGCGCTTGCCACCACTTCCCCTCACAGCGCCCAGGGGCTGGGCACTTGCTGCCGCCACCGCCATTTCATCTCCACCCCGGCCCGGGGCTCGAGCCACTTGGTCCTGCACCCGCTCCTGATTGGCTGGTAGCATAGCCAATCAAGAGCCGAAGTACGGTCAAATTTGCATGTTTCTTTTATTATATAGGAGGATTTTTGTTGTTGGAAATCTACCCATGAGTGACCCGAGAATCCCTGCTTCTTTGTGCTTTTCTGTGTTAGTCTATTTTTAAAAAAATATATTTTTATTGATTTTTTCACAGAGAGGAAGGGAGAGGGATAGTTAAAATCATCCATAAGAGAGAAACACCAATCAGCTGCCTCCTGCACATGCCCTACTAGGGATGTGCCCACAACCAAGGTACATGTCCTTGACCGGAATTGAACCTGGGACCTTTCAGTCTGCAGGCCGACCCTCTACCCACTGAGCCAAATCAGTTAGGGCTGTTGGTCTTTTATTTATTTTTTGTGGGTTTTTTTTTTAAATATTTCATTGATTTTTTTTAAAGAGAGGAAGGGAGAAGAATAGAAAGTCAGAAACATCGATCAGCTGCCTCCTGCACACCCCCCACTGGGTATGTGCCCGCAACAAGGTACATGCTCTTGACCAGAATCGAACCTGGGACCTGTCGGTCCGCAGGATGACGCTTTACCCACTGAGCCACACCGGTCTCAGCTATTCATTTTTTCTTAATATGATCTTATTGATCTCAGAGAGGAAGGGAGGGGGAGAGAGAGAAACAGCCGTGACGAGAGAGAATCATGGATCGGCTGCCTCCTGCACGCCCCGCCCTGGGGATCGAGCTCGCTACCGGGCCTGCGCCCCGACCGGGAATCGAACCCTGACCTAGGATCCTAGGTCGACGCTCAGCCCCTGAGCCACGCTGGCCGGCGGGGCAGAAGGGGTCTCTCTGGTCCCGTCCCTGCAGGGCATCTCTCCAGGTTGGGGTACAGGGACAAATCACCCCTGGCCCTGCCTCTTCCAGCTCCTTTCCTGGCCCCTCTTCTCCCCGTCCCCTTTCTGTCTCGCCTCCCTCTGCCCGGTGATCTGGCTTCTGTCTCTCGCGCCACCCCACCCCCGCCCCTCGGTCTGATGACAGGGCCAGTCCAGGGCGCCCCGCCATGTGGACTGGTTCAGGGGTGGGCTTCCCGGACGCTGAGGTTCTGCTGAGTGTTATTGGACAAGGAGGCCAGAGCTTATCACCGCTGTCACCAGAAGTCACGCGGTCGAGAAGGCGGTGCTGTGGGCAGCTGGGGACACAGGGCAGGGAGGGGCCCCAGGGACGGCAGGGCTCTCGGAGCTGGGGGTCCGGGAGGCGTCTCGGTACAGGGCGGTGCGTGCCCGGGGCCCTGCAGGGAGGTGGGCGTGGCTGGGCCGGGGTAAGGGGAGAGGGGACAGAAATGAGGCCCGAGGTAGCGGGGGGTCTTGGTCTTTCCTTCTGAGGAAGGCCACGGGCAGGGTCCGGGGAGGGCGGAGACGGCGTCAGACACCTTTGCAAAGGGCCTGCCCGGCAGGCCTGGGGAGAAGAGGCCTCTGGGACCAGAGAGAACCTGGCGGCTTGGAAAGGAAGCCTGGGTCACGAAGGAGAAGGGGGTGCTCGACCCTGGAGGGCAGGCCAGCTGCTGAGAGGGGCGCTGAGGCTCCAAGGAGACCGTGTTTCTGTTTGGATCCAGAGGTCAGGGGTCAGAGAGCAGAGGTCAGAGATTCAGCTTGGAGACGGAGATGCCTGCAGTAGTGCGTGCTCCGCCTGCTCTAAATCATTGCTTTCAGGCCAGAGACCTGAGCTCAAAGGTCACAGACACACATGCACACACATGCACACCCCCACACAGACACCTACACACACGCCCACATAGACATACACCCACAGACACCTGTGCACACGAACACATGTGTGTGCACACATGCACACGTAAACACAGACACGCTTGTGCACACTCACACAGGTGCACACACCCACACAGGCACATGCACACCTGTGCACACTCATACACATGCACACAACTCACATAGACGCATGCCTGTGCACACTCACACACAGGCACACACTCACATAGACACATGCATGCCTGTGCACACTCACAGGCACACCCGTGCACACTCACATGCACGCCTGTCCACCCACACACACACACACACACTTGCACATGTGCACACAGCCCAGGCCGGCCAGCTCAGGGTCCCTCCATCCTTGTTGCAGAAGCAGCCTCCCCCTTGTCTCCGTCCCCATCGTCCCATCTGCCCGTGTTTTCATAGCCGCACAGAGACCCTGACGCTGGAGGGAGTTGGCGGGAGGCCGGAAACAGTAGCTCTCTGTCCGGTCCGGGCGGTGTCCTCTCCGCGGCCCCCGCTGAGGGTGACGGGCGGGGGGGGGGGGGAGGGGGGGGAGGCAGGTCTCCACAGAGGTCGTGTCAATATTTGCAGAGCGATAACCCAGCTGGAGCGGCCCCCTCCTCCAGCTGGCCGGCGGCTCTCAGAGACACAGCTGGGTTAGGGCCGTGCTCTGGACACTGGGCGCAGACATCGTGTTGTGCATCTCCTGCACCCCCACCTCACCCTGCGCCTCTGACCCCCAAAACCTTTCTGAGCCCCAGGCTGGCATGGGAGCCGGGCAGTCAGCATGAACCAGTCCAGAGAACTCTGCCAGGGTGGTTGGAGGCCGTCTTAGTTCAGTGCTTGTGACCAAAGATGGGGGTGGGAGGGGGGGGGCTTTGTAATAATGCCATCGCCGTGTTTCTGTGGCTTAAAGAAATTGTGGGCGTAATTGGCGCACCGCTTCCAAAACAGAGAACCCAGCTACTGGACCCCACTTTTTAAAGATATTTTTATTGGTTTTAGAGAGGAAGGGAGAGGGGAACAGAAACCCCCATGAGGAGAGAGGATCACTGGGGATCGAGCCCTCAACCCGGGCCTGTGCCCTGCCCGGGAACGGGACTGTGGCCTCTTGGTTCACAGGTCGATGCTCGGCCAGAGCCACGCGGACCCCTTTCTTCCTGCTCTAGCTGAGACCTTGTCAGCCAAGCCTGGTGTGGCTCAGTGGATAGAGCGTGGGCCGCAGACTGGGGGGGTCCCGGGTTCGATTCCGGTCATGGGTGTGTATGTTGTTGCGGGCACATCCCCAGTAGGTGTGCAAGAGGCAGCTGACGGATAAATTTCTCTCTCATGGATGTTTCTAGCTCTCTACCCCTCTCCTTTCCTCTCTGTGAGAAATCAGTAAAATATATATTTTTTAAAAAATTAGAAATAAAATAAAACCTCGTGGAGAGATGGATGCTTTCCCCTCATCAGCCGGAAGTGCCTCCGTCCCTCTTGCCTGCTGTGAGCTCTGCTTCCTCCCCCCACGCACCTCTGGCACCCAGTGTCCACTCCCAGATGCTGGAGAAACGCTGTAGTGCACCCCGAGGCTGTAGGAGGTGGGCGGCATCCCCTCCCTGTGGTGAGACCCCGAGCCAGCCTCTGGCCGTAGAAAGGCGCCACCAGGCCTTCCCTCTCTGGGCAGGCCAGGCGCAGGGGCAGGACTGGCTCCTGCATTTATTCTAATTTCCCAAGCCTGGAAGGGGACGCGGGGGCAGCTGGGAGGAAGCCTTGGGGGTGCGGGAGAGTAGAGGGGGGACCCCCACCTCTGTGCCACGTGGGCATCTCAGGGGTTAACGTGGGCATCTCAGGGTTAACCGCTGTAGCCAGATTGGGGGTGGAGGCCCCGCCCAGCTGCACCTCGGCTCTGTGACCCCATTGCACCCTCTGCACCCTGCATCCTGCACCCTGCACCCTGCACCAGAGGGGAGGATGGGAGTTCCCTTCCTTGCTGCACCCCTAGCTCCCAACCCGAGCCCCCTGTACCCAGGCTCCCTCCGGAGAATCGCTCTCCGCTCCTGCCCCCGCTGCACACCGCCCCCACAGCTCCTAGGGTAGAGGCACCCGACCCCCCCCCCCCCGTCGCACCCGTGATGGTCGAGGGTCATGGCCCCCCAACCCCGCTGCACCCTAACTCTAGGGGCTCCCAGATTTGCGGCTTCTCTTTGTCTACCTGCCCGGCCGTTAAAGGGCCCGCATGCCGTGGGCCCGGGGTGGAGTCAGAGAGCAGGGAACGGAGCGCTGTGCCTTTAAGGGCGGCGGGGCGGGGCGGGGCCGGCCGAGGGGGCGGGGCGGGGCCGGTCGAGCTTGGCTTCGGCCTCCTCGTGGCCGGCGCTCACCTCGGTCCCCCGGTGCGGGATCGGGCTCGGTGGATCGGGGTTCCGGTGCCCCCCCGAAAAATGGCCGGAGCCGGGAAGATGCTGCGCTTGCCCCCGCCCAGGGCGAGGAGGTCCCTGCGTCTCCCCTGCAGGTGAGCCATGCGCGCCCACTCGGACCCGGTCCTGGGGTCGGGCTTGCAGCCCCCACTTGGGTCCCCCACCCCGCTGCAGCCTGGGGGGGGGATAGCCTCGGACCTGGGAGGGAGGGGTTTGGGGGGACAGCGGCCCCCCAGGTACATGCACGAGGCTGGGGCATTTGGGGACTGGGTGGGTGTGTGCGGGGGGTGGGGGGGTCTGGGCGCATGGGGGAGCGGGGATACGAGGCCTCGCTGGGACCCCCCAGGGACGGGGTCGATGCTGAGACAATAGCACAACTTGATTGAACTTGGGTGGTTGCCGGCAGTGCTTGGGGTGGGCGGAGGCTGCTGGGGGACCTGGCGAGCTCCAGGAGCGGGTGCCGTCCCTGACCCCCTCAGCGATGGCTCCCCTAACCCTCCTGGAAGCTCTGGGTGCCTCCTGGGCCGAATCGAGAAGGAGGTGGCGGGGAGCAGGGGAGACCTGAGGGGCCTGGTGTTGCATTTGTGACCCCCACCCCCAACCCCGGTGGAATCCTTTGGAGGAGGGGGCCTGGGGTGAGCTCTGGGAAGGGGTGGGGGGATCTGAGGGGATGGGATGCCCTGTGGGGGGCCAGCCCTGAAAGGTGAGGACTTTTCACCAGGCTCCCCATGGAGTAGGGGATTAGGGGTCCCTGGCCTGAGGAAGAGGGCTGTGGCTTCCTGGTTTTACTGGAAGTTTCCTCCCATCCCAGTGCCCACACTCCCTCCTCTCTGGCCTGTGGCTGCGGGAAGTGGGGTGAGGGGAGTGAATGGGACCCAGACTTGCACCCCGTAGCCCGCCAACTCCAGCCTTCCTTGGAGGGGGGCCCAGGTCTGTCCCAGGCCCTGTGTGGGAGCCAGAGAGGTGGGCCCGGCCCCGGAAGGGGGAGTCCCTTGGAAGCTGGAGTCCTGCGGCCGGATTGTCTGTCCCCACCCAGCAGGACAGACGGCAGCACCCTGTGTCTGTTTGGTTAGTCCTCACCCCGGGGTGTTTCTGCGCTGGTTTTCAGAGAGAGTGGAAGGAAGGGGGAGAGAGAGAGAGAGAGACATCCATGTGGGAGAGACACATCCATGACTTGCCTCCCCCATGCACCTCGACATTGGGGCTGGAGGAGATTGAGCCTGCAACCAAGGGACATACCCTTGACCGGAATCAAACCCGGGACCCTTTGGTCCTGGGGCCCCGATGCTCCGTCCACTGAGCCACCCGGGCCAAGACTGGGGCCCCCTGTGGAAGGGACTTGGAGTCAGGCTGGGACGTCTTCGGGAGGAACCGGTCTGTAGGCCAAGAACAGGTTTGTTTAGGGCGGGGATCGGCAAACTCATCGTCCGCAGAGCCAACTATCAACAGCACAACGATTGACATTTCTTTGGAGAGCCACATTTTTTTTAAACGTAAACTTCTTCCACACAGACTCGCCCAGGCCGTGGTGTTCTGTGGAAGAGCCGCACTCCAGGGGCCAAAGAGCCGCGGGTGGCTCAAGAGCTGCAGTGTGCCCACCACAGGTTTAGGAACTTCTGCAGTGTGTGGGGGGGGTGTCTTACTTTTAGTGAGATCCGGGCTGAGTCCTGAGTCGGCCGGCCCTGGGGAAGGTGGGGAGATGGGGCCACTCACAACCTCCCCACTTCTGCAGCCAGAACCTCCTTCCGATCAAACTGGGGAGGGAGGTTGTACTCTCTCCCTCCCCACCCCACCCCAACCCGTGCTCTCCCTGCCCCCCACTCCCCCTCCCACCCCCCTTTCCCAGCCCATCACACCTTCCTTCCCACACAGCCTGGTTGGTTCTACGTTAGGCCATTTCTGTTGAATGGGTTTCTCCCCTGCTCCTCCCCGCCCCACCCCGCCCCGCCCCACTCCACCCCTAGAAACCCAGGCTCTGCCCTGGGAGCTTAGTGCCTGTCCTGGGGCCACCGCAAGTGGTTTGCCGACTCACCGACTCACTGGTCTCCTTTCCGGAAACAGGTCCGGGGCAGGTGCACCCAGGTGAGGACCTGCCCTGCTGAGCCCAGGACAGGCTGGGTTGCATCTACCCCGCCTTGGCCTGTGGGGTGGGGCCAGCGGGCCGGTGGCTCCCTTCCCTTCCGGAGGCTCCTCGGCCGGGGGTGTCATTAACTCTGAGAGGTCAGCCCTCGAGTTGCCTGGGGAGCCGACTATAAAGTGTAATGACCCCGCTCCAGGCCTCGGAGAGACAGGGCTCAGGCTCCAGGGCCTTGCCTCTGGGGGCAGTGCTAAACCTTCCTGGTAAAAAGGGACGTTTGGGGCCCACGGGGCTTAGACCCCCTTCCAGGAGGCCCAGGCTTCCTTTCAGCGCCCCAGGAGGCCTGCTGGAGGTGTGAGGTGTCAGGGTGGATGGCTTAATTGCCCCCCCTCCCCCCAGTCTCTCCATGACCAACTTTGGATGGGCTGACCCCTCTTCCCCCCTAACCCCCAGTGTTTCTGGTCTGGTCGCTTCTGGAGACCCCTCTCTCCTGCTCATCCTCCTGTATCCTCCAGGCCAGTGGTCAGCAAACTTCGGCTGACGAGCCACGTTCGGCTCTTTGGCCCCCTGAGCCAAAATACCACCGCCCGGGCGAGTCTATGTGGAAGAAGTGGTGTTAGAAGGAGTTGAAGTTTTAAAAAAATGTGGCTCTCCAAAGAAATGTCAGTCGTTGTCCTGTTGATATGTGGCTCTGTGGACCGATGAGTTTGCTGACCACTGGGCTAGGCAGGAAACTGGGGGTGCAGGCATCTAGGCTGTCCAGAGCCCCTGGAGATGGGGGGGTGGAGGGAAGAGGGAACAAGACCTGCTCCTCCCTCAGAGACCCCCCAGGGCAGAGGACTCCAGGCCCCGGGGCAGAAGAGGCCTGGGATAGGAACTTCTGCAGTATGTGGGGGATGTCTTACTTTGGGGACGGCAGCGCCCAAACCAGCTGCTTCTTGTCTGTCTTACTGGACAGCCCAGGTTGGATGGACCGCAGGTCCTCGGTCCCGTGTCCCTGCGAGCTCTTTGGCACCCGTTCGGCCGCAGCTTCCGAAATAGACCAGCCGTGTAAAACAGGACCCGCCCGCGCTCCCTCCCTCCCACACACACGTGTGAGGCTCTTGTTCCCGGGGCTGGCACCTCTGCTCCGGGCTTGTTTTAAATCCCGCCCCCCCCCCCCCCCCCCGGGACCGACCGCCCTGCACGACAAGGTGCGATCCCAAGGATCCCTCGCTGGCGTGATGTTAAAAATAGGTTTTCAGCCCTCGCCGGTGTGGCTCAGCAGATAGAGCGTCGGCCTGCGGACGGAAGGGGTTGGGTTTGATTCCGGTCAAGGGCATGAACGTTGGCTGCAGGCACGTCCCCGGTGGGGGGTGTGCAGGAGGCAGCTGATGGATGTTTCTCTCTCTCAGTGTTTCTGACTTTCTATCCCTTCTCCCTTCCTCTCTGTAAAAAAAAAAAAAAAATCAATAAAATATATACTTAAAAAAATAGGTTTTCAGCAGCTTTCACCCGGAAGCTGGGGCGGGGTGGCGGAGAGGCGCTGCCAGACCCCCTCTAAGCCCAGAAGGGAGGGTGAGGAGCGCAGCGACAGACTGGGAGCCTGGGAGCCGTGTTTGTGTTGCTGTCTGTAGCCGGAGGCACCTTCCCCAGAAACAAGGCGTTGGATTTGGATGAACTTTCTCTTTTGTTTGCGTTGCAGTCTTCCTGTGTTGTTTTGTGGGTTTATTTTTTTTTTAACTTCTTTAAGGATTAGGCCAAAGGTCCCCACACTGATTGTCAGGCTTTAGAACGAGGTTTCCACTCAGAGTTGCCCAGGAGGCCCATGTGGGTCTGTTTTCAACGTGGTTACTCCCCCTCCCCCCGTCCCCCAAAATACCACTTTTCAGATCCCAGCCTGTGGGAGGGGAGGGGGCAGGCGAGCTTGGGGAAGGGTTGGTGACCTGTGGGGTGTGCCAGACTTTTACCCAGCCAGACTCCGAGTCCATTCTTTTTTAAATTTATTTTACTGATTTTTATAGAGAGGAAGGGAGAGGGATAGAGAGTCAGGAACATCGATGAGAGAGAAACATCCATCAGCTGCCTCCTACACGACCCCCACTGGGGATATGCCCGCAGCCAAGGTCCATGCTCTTGGCTGGAATCGAACCCGGGACCCTTGAGTCTGCAGGCCGACACTCTATCCACGGAGCCAAACTAGTTTCGGCTTCTAGTCCATTTTTGCCTTTTCATTTGTGTCCGTATTTATTTCTATGCGTGAATGCGATCGCTGATTTATTTTTGTTCATTCTCTCCCAAGGTGCTTTTTTTTTTCTTCCGAGTGATTTTGCAGAGACAGTGGAAGGGAGGGGGGGAAAAACAGAGAGAGAGAGAGAGAGAGAGGAGAGAGAGAGCCGAAACCGGTGTGGCTCTGTAGATAGAGCCGACTGAAGGGTCCTGGGTTCGGTTCCGGTCAAGGGCATGTACCTTGGCTGCAGGCACATCCCCAGTAGGGGGAGTGCAGGAGGCAACTGGTTGATGTTTCTCTCTCATCGATGTTTCTAACTCTCTATCCTTCTCCCTTCCTCTCTGTAAAAAAAATCAATAGAATATTTAAAAGAGAGAGAGAGAGACAGAGAGAGACACACACACGTCGATGGGTTGCCTCCCTCGCGCGCCCCTGACCCCGGCCGGGGATCCAGCCTGCACCCGATATGCACACCCTTCAGAATCAAACCCGGGACCCTTCAGTCCACAGGCCGGTGCTCCACCCACAGAGGCACATGGGCCGGGGTGTCAACATCTGTTCGGTTCCCCGTTATTTTTTTCCCCTCCGTTCACCTTTGTGGCCAGGATGTCCTGCCCGGGGCAGGGAGTCTTTTGGTTTTCTTGGTGGGGTTTGTGTGTTTTTTACCTTGAGCACCTGCATGCTGTTCGGTTTTGTGTTTTTTTCCCTCCGGTAAGATCTTTCCCGGCCGCCACTCGGGGTTCAGAGTTAAGACGCCTTTTTGTTCACCTCCTTTTTGTCCAAGTCTTTGGAGGGGGTGGGAGATGGGCGCTGTCTCTCATGCATGAGAGAAAAAGAGAGAGGAAGAGGGGAAGGTCTTTTACCAGGCCGAGCAGGGGGGTTCCCTCGGATGCCGGCCTTTGACCCCAGGCACAATGTGCTATTCAGCCAGTGCTCCCTCCGAGGGCTATTCGGGGAGGGGAGCCGTCCGTGCACGAAGAATCGAGCTAAGAAGGCAGTTAATTTTGAGATGAAGAGCAAGGCCCGAGGGGCCTCTCAAAGGGACAGGGCCCACGGGACCAGATCGCTGACCCCGCCCCCGCCCCCATCCGGGCGGGAGAGGGACAAGCCCGCCTCCCTTAATACCTGGATTGAGGGCACAAGCAAACCCCGTTAGGTGACATTTCTTCCTGTTTCTTTTTTTTATCGATTTCAGGGAGGAAGGCGGGGGCGGGGGGGGGGGGGAGAAGAGAGAGAGACGTCCACGGTGAGAGAGGATCATGGACCGGCCGCCTCCTACATGCCCCCCACTGGGGAGGAGCCCACAGCCCGGGCCTGTGCCCTTGCCGGGAATCGAACCCTGATCTCCTGGCTCCTAGGTCGACCTCCACCCCTGAGTCCCCCACGCCGGCCGGGCATGAGTGTCCTTATTCTATGGGTTTGGGGGATGTGAGCAAAACTGACGGATCCAGCCCGAACCGGTGTGGTTCAGCGGACAGAGCATCAGCCTGCGGACTGAAGGGTCCCAGGTTCGATTCTGGTCAAGGGCAGGAGGCAGCTGATCGATGTTTCTCTCTCATCCATGTTTCTGACTTTCTAACCCTCTCTCTTCCCGATGTTTCTGACTTTCTAACCCTCTCCCTTCCTCTCTGTAAAAAATCAATAAAAAATATATTTAAAAAAAGAAAAGAAAGGAAACCTCACAAGTTTCACACGGCCCGGGTCGCCACCTACGACAAAGTGCGGGGGGTAACGGGTTCTAGGGCTGCCTTCTTTGGCCTCCCCCCCGCCTCCCCCCTCCCGCCTCCACCCCCGTTCTCTTGCTCTCTAGAAACACAAGGGGAGGCCCCCGCCCGCGGAGGGCCTGTAATTATAAGGTTGGTGGAGAGGGAGACAGAGAGGCCAGGAGAGGCAAAATCCTGGTGTGACTGACACGGAAAACCCTCTCCTGACGCTGTATTCTCCGAGGCCGCCGTGACTTGACGTGCGGGGACCTATCAGTACCCCACTATTAACGGCCAGCGTCTGCTGCTGTTGGAAATCTTGACATCAGGAAAGAATGTAGGGGGCTGGTTTGGTGTTTTTTCTTTAATATATTTTATTGATTTTTTACAGAGAGGAAGGGAGAGGGATAGAGAGTTAGAAACGTCGATGAGAAACATCGATCAGCTGCCTCCTGCACGCCCCCCACTGGGGATGTGCCCGCAGCCAAGGTACATGCCCTTGACCGGAATCGAACCCGGGACCCTTCAGTTCGCAGGCCGACGCTCCGTCCCCTGAGCCAAACGGGTTAGGGGCCGTGGTCGACAAACCTCGACTCCCGAGCCACATGCGGCTCTTTGGCCCCCTTCGTGTGGCTCTTCCACAAAACACCATGGCCCGGGCGAGTCTATGTTGTAGAAGTGGTGTCAGAAGAAGCTTAAATTTAAAAAATGTGGCTCTCCAAAGAAATTTCAGTCGTCCCGTTGGCATTTGGCTCTATTGACGAATGAGTTTGCCCACCACTGCCCTGGCTGGTGTGGCTCAGTGGATAGAGCACCGGCCTGCGGACTGGAGGGTCCCCAGTTCGATTCCCGGTCAAGGGCACATGCCTGGTTGCAGGCTCCATCCCCAGTGGGGCGTGCAGGAGGCAGCCGGTCCATGATTTTCTCTCATCATGGATGTTTCTATCTCTCCCTTCCTCTCTGAAATCAATCTTTTAAAAAATTGTTAAAAAAAAAGAAGGAAAAAGTGAGTTAAGAGCCTCATTTCCCACCCCTTCCCCTGCGAGGTGCGGAGGAGGGGCGGGGGAGGGAACTCCCTGAAACCGGAGAGAAGGCAAACACGGGGCGCCGCGTCAGCGCTCCTCGCCCACAGTTGGTCCAATTACGGAGCCGGGGCCGGGGCTCAGCATCGTGCTTTCTCTCTCTGTCCCTCCGTCTGTCTTGCCCGCCGCTGCTCGGAAACCGCCTCTCACGTCTCCCTGCATCCTCACCTCTCTCTGTCCGTCCGTCCGTCCGTGGCCCCCCCTCTGCAATTACCCATCCCCACATCCAGGCCCAGGCGTCCGAGATAATAAATTAACCTCCCCCCAGGGCTGTAGGAACGGCAGGTGCCCCCTGTTGCTCTCCCCCGCCCCCGTGGTCTTGGGGACATGCCGGGCGCCTGTGCCGAGGC
>CM050529.1:647500-665000 GCA_027563665.1 Antrozous pallidus | reverse complement strand
AGGAGTACCCCCAGCAGCCGTAGGAGTCCCCCCAGCAGCAGTAGGAGTCCCCCCAGCTGCCGTAGGAGTCCCCCCAGCAGCCGTAGGAGTCCCCCCAGCAGCAGTAGGAGTCCCCCCAGCAGCCTTAGGAGTCCCCCCAGCAGCCGTAGGAGTCCCCCCAGCAGCCAGTAGTAGTCCCCCAGCACCCAGTAGGAGTCCCCCCAGCAGCCATAGGAGTCCCCCCAGCAGCAGTAGGAGTCCCCCCAGCAGCCATAGGAGTCCCCCCAGCAGCCATAGGAGTCCCCCCAGCAGCAGTAGGAGTCCCCCCAGCAGCCATAGGAGTCCCCCCAGCAGCAGTAGGAGTACCCCCAGCAGCAGTAGGAGTCCCCCCAGCAGCAGTAGGAGTCCCCCCAGCAGCCGTAGGAGTCCCCCCAGCAGCCGTAGGAGTCCCCCCAGCAGCAGTAGGAGTCCCCCCAGCAGCCGTAGGAGTCCCCCCAGCAGCCGTAGGAGTCCCCCCAGCAGCAGTAGGAGTCCCCCCAGCAGCCGTAGGAGTCCCCCCAGCAGCCGTAGGAGTCCCCCCAGCAGCCAGTAGTAGTCCCCCAGCACCCAGTAGGAGTCCCCCCAGCAGCCATAGGAGTCCCCCCAGCAGCAGTAGGAGTCCCCCCAGCAGCCATAGGAGTCCCCCCAGCAGCCGTAGGAGTCCCCCCAGCAGCCAGTAGTAGTCCCCCCAGCAGCCATAGGAGTACCCCCAGCAGCCATAGGAGTCCCCCCAGCAGCAGTAGGAGTACCCCCAGCAGCCGTAGGAGTCCCCCCAGCAGCAGTAGGAGTACCCCCAGCAGCAGTAGGAGTCCCCCCAGCAGCCGTAGGAGTCCCCCCAGCAGCAGTAGGAGTCCCCCCAGCAGCCGTAGGAGTCCCCCCAGCAGCCGTAGGAGTCCCCCCCAGCAGCAGTAGGAGTCCCCCCAGCAGCCGTAGGACTCCCCCCAGCAGCCGTAGGAGTCCCCCCAGCAGCCAGTAGTAGTCCCCCAGCACCCAGTAGGAGTCCCCCCAGCAGCCATAGGAGTCCCCCCAGCAGCAGTAGGAGTCCCCCCAGCAGCCATAGGAGTCCCCCCAGCAGCCGTAGGAGTCCCCCCAGCAGCCAGTAGTAGTCCCCCCAGCAGCCATAGGAGTACCCCCAGCAGCCATAGGAGTCCCCCCAGCAGCAGTAGGAGTACCCCCAGCAGCCGTAGGAGTCCCCCCAGCAGCAGTAGGAGTCCCCCCAGCAGCTGTAGGAGTCCCCCCAGCACCCAGTAGGAGTCCCCCCAGCAGCCATAGGAGTCCCCCCAGCAGCAGTAGGAGTCCCCCCAGCAGCCGTAGGAGTCCCCCCAGCAGCCGTAGGAGTCCCCCCAGCAGCCATAGGAGTCCCCCCAGCAGCCATAGGAGTCCCCCCAGCAGCAGTAGGAGTCCCCCCAGCAGCCAGTAGGAGTCCCCCCAGCAGCCAGTAGGAGTCCCCCCAGCAGCCATAGGAGTCCCCCCAGCAGCCATAGGAGTCCCCCCAGCAGCAGTAGGAGTCCCCCCAGCAGCAGTAGGAGTCCCCCCAGCAGCCATAGGAGTCCCCCCAGCAGCAGTAGGAGTCCCCCCAGCAGCCGTAGGAGTCCCCCCAGCAGCCATAGGAGTCCCCCCAGCAGCCAGTAGGAGTCCCCCCAGCACCCAGTAGGAGTCCTCCCAGCAGCCGTAGGAGTCCCCCCAGCAGCCATAGGAGTCCTCCCAGCAGCCATAGGAGTCCCCCCAGCAGCCATAGGAGTCCTCACAGCAGCCATAGGCCTAGTCCCTGTGGCCACCCACCCCGGTGTCCCCCCCTTCCCCTGACAACCGTCCCCGCCACCCTCGTCTCCCCGGCAGCTGCGCACAGACTCGGAGAAGCGCTCCTTGGCGGAGAGCGGGCTGAGCTGGTTCAGCGAGTCGGAGGAGAAGGCGCCCCGGAAGCTGGACTACGACAGCGGGAGCCTCAAGATGGAGCCGGGCGGCTCCAAGTGGCGCAGGGAGCGGCCCGAGAGCAGCGGCGGCGACGACGCGGCCAAGGTGGCCGAGCTGAAGAAGCCCCTCAGCCTGGGCCACGCCGGGTCCCTGAAGAAGGGCAAGACGCCCCCCGTGGCCGTCACCTCCCCCATCACCCACATGGCCCAGAGCGCCCTCAAGGTGGCGGGTAAGCCTGGGACGGGCTGGGGACCGGAAAGGCCTGCCTGTCTCTCTGGGGCCCCCCCCTCGGCGGTGGCTGGCCCCGGGATGTGGGTTCGATTCCCGGTCAAGGGCTCCGAGCTGGGTCGCTGGTTCAGTCCCCAGCCCGGGTTGGGTGTGGGTGGGAGGTGACCGGTCAATGTCACTCTCTCCGTTTCCTTCTCTGAAAAGTCCATGGGAAACGTCCTTCCTCACTCCTCAGGTGAGAACTGAAATAAATAATAACAGCACAGCAGGCTTTTTCCTTTAAGAAAGAAAGAGAGAGAGAGAGAGAGAGAGAGAGAGAGGGAGAGAGAGAAGCCCTGGCTGGTGTAGCTCAGTGGATACAGCGTCGGCCTGAGACTGAAGGGTTTTGAGTTCCGTTCTGGTTGGGGCACATGCCCAGGTTTTGGGCTTGATCCCTAGTAGTGGGTGCGCAGGAGGCGGCTGATCCATCATTCTCTCTCCTCATGGATGTTTCTCTCTCTCTCTCTCTCTCTGTCCTTCTCAATTCCTCTCTGAAATTGATAAAATTGTAGTTAGTTTTTTATAAAATATATTTTATTGATTTTTACAGAGAGGAGGGGAGAGGGATAGCGAGTCAGAAACATCAACGAGAGAGAAACATCGATCAGGTGCCTCCTGCACGCCCCCCCCTGGGGATGTGATCGCAGCCAAGGTACACGCCCTTGACCGGAATTGAACCTGGGACCTTTCCATCTGCAGGCCGACGCTCTATCCACTGAGCCACACCGGTCAGGACTGTAGTTAGTTGTTTTTTTAAAAAAAAAAACAAAAACCTTATTTGGCCCTGACTGGATTGGCTCAGTAGATAGAGGGTTGACCTGCGGACGGAAAGGCCCCGGGTTCGATTCCGGTCAAGGCCGTGTACCTTGGCTGCGGGCACATCCCCAGTGGGGGCGTGCAGGAGGCACCTGATCGATGTTTCTAACTCTCTGTCTTCTCCCTTCCTCTCTAAAAACTCAATAAAATGTATTTTTTTAAAGTAAATAAATAAAAAATAAAAATAAGATTTAAGAAGCCTATTTGTGTTGTTGGCTGACCCCACCCTCCTCTCGCCTCCCCTCCTGCCTCCCGCAGGCAAACCGGAAGGCAAGCCAGCGGACAAGGGCAAGCTGGCGGTGAGGAACACGGGCCTGCAGCGCTCCTCCTCGGACGCGGGCCGGGACCGCCTGGCCGACGCCAAGAAGCCGCCCTCGGGCATCGCCCGGCCCCCCGCCTCCGGCTCCTTCGGCTACAAGAGGCCCCCGCCGGCCACAGGCACGGCCACCGTCATGCAGCCAGGCGGTGGCTCCGCCACGCTGGGCAAGACCCAGAAGTCGTCGGGCATCCCCGTGAAGCCTGTGGGCGGGCGCAAGACCAGCCTGGACGCCTCCAGTGGCCCCGAGCCCGGCTTCCTGGCGCCCGGCGCCCGGTCCGCCGTCCAGTACCGCAGCCTGCCCCGGCCCGCCAAGTCCAGCAGCATGAGCGTGACGGGCGGCCGGGCCGGGCCGCGCCCTGTCAGCAGCACCATCGACCCCAGCCTTCTGGGCGCCAAGCAGCCCGGCCCGGTGCCCTCCCGCCTGAAGGAGCCGGCCAAGGTGGCGGGCGGGCGGGCGGCGGCGGCCCCCGTCAATCAGACCGACCGGGAGAAGGAGAAGGCCAAGGCCAAGGCCGTGGCCCTGGACACGGACAGCGTCTCCCTGAAGAGCATCGGCTCCCCGGAGACAATGCCCAAGAGCCAGGCGGGCCTCCCGCCGGCCGCCAAGCTGGCTGAGCTGCCGCCGACCCCCGTCAGGTACCGGTTCGGCCCGGCCCGGCCCGGCCCGGCCACCACCCCTGTCCCTCTGCTCCGACTCGGTCGAAGATTCCCCACGCGCCCTGGGCTGGCAGGCCTGGCCTGGGCTCTGGGTTAGGGTTCAGGTTAGAGGTTGGGGCTTAGGGATTAGGGTTAGGGGTTAGGGTTAGAGTTAAGGGTTAGGGTTAAGGTTAGGGGTCGGTATTAGGGTTAGAGGTTGGGGATTAGGAGTTAGGGGTAGGGGTAGGTATTAGGGTTAGAGGTTGGGTTTTAGGGATTAGGGTTAGAGTTAGGGGTGAGGGTTAAGGTTAGGGGTCAGTATTAGGGTTAGAGTTTAGGGTTAGGGATTAGGGTTAGTGGTTAGAGTTAGGGGTTAGGGCTAAGGTTAGGGATAGATATTAGTGTTTAGGGATTAGGGTAAGGGGTTAGGGTTAGGGTTAGAGGTTTAGGGATTAGGGTTAGTGTTTAGGGTTAGGGGATAGGACTAAGGTTAGAGGTAGGTATTAGGGTTGGGGTTAGGGGTTAGGGTTAGTGGTTAGGGCTAAGGTTAGGGATAGATATTAGGGTTTAGGAATTAGGATGAGGATTTAGGGTTAGGGGTTAGAGGTTTGGGGATTAAGGTTAGTGGTTAGGGTTAGGGGTAGGTATTACAGTTAGAGGTTGGGGTTTAGGGATTAGGTTTAGGGGGTTGGATTAGGGTTAGGGGTTTGGATTAGAATTAGGTGTTAGAGTTAAGGTTAGGGTTTAGGGATTAGGGGATAGGACTAAGGTTAGAGGTAGGTATTAGGGTTGGGGTTAGGGTTTAGGGTTAGTGGTTAGGGGTTAGGGCTAAGGTTAGGGATAGATATTAGGGTTTAGGGATTAGGATTAGGGTGAGGGGTTAGAGGTTTCGGGATTAAGGTTTGGGGATTAAGGTTTGGGGATTAAGGTTAGTGGTTAGGGTTAGGGGTAGGTATTACAGTTAGAGCTTGGGGTTTAGGGATTAGGGTTAGTGGTTAGAGTTAGGGGTTAGGGCTAAGGTTAGGGATAGATATTAGTGTTTAGGGAGTAGGGTGAGGGTTTAGGGTTAGGGGTTAGAGGTTTGGGGATTATGGTTAGGGGTTAGAGTTAGGGTTAGGGGTTAGGGTCAAGGTTAGGGATAGATATTAGGGTTAGAGGTTAGAGATTAGGGTGAGGGGTTAGGGATTAGAGGTTAGAGATTAGGGTGAGGGGTTAGGGGTTAGAGGTTTAGGGATTAAGGTTAGGGGTTAGGGGTTAGGGTTAGGGGTAGGTATTACAGTTAGAGGTTGGGGTTTAGGGATTAGGTTTAGGGGGTTGGATTAGGGTTAGGGGTTTGGATTAGAATTAGGGGTTAGAGTTAAGGTTAGGGTTAGGGATTAGAGTTGGGGTTAGGGTTAGGGATTAGAGTTAGAGTAAGGATTAGAGTTAAGGTTAGGGTTTAGGGATTAGGGTAAGGGGTTAGGGTTAGGGTTAGAGGTTTAGGGATTAGGGTTAGTGTTTAGGGTTAGGGGATAGGACTAAGGTTAGAGGTAGGTATTAGGGTTGGGGTTAGGGTTTAGGGTTAGTGGTTAGGGGTTAGGGCTAAGGTTAGGGATAGATATTAGGGTTTGGGGATTAGGATGAGGATTTAGGGTTAGGGTTAGAGGTTTGGGGATTAGGGTGAGGGGTTAGGGTTAGGGGTAGGTATTACAGTTAGAGGTTGGGGTTTAGGGATTAGGTTTAGGGGTTTGGATTAGAGTTAGGGCTTAGAGTTAAGGTTAGGGTTAGGGATTAGAGTTGGGGTTAGGGTTAGGGATTAGAGTTAGGTAAGAATTAAAGTTAAGTTTAGAGGTTAGGCCGAGACCGGTTTGACTCAGTGGATAGAGTGTCTGACTGTGGACTGAAGGGTCCCAGGTTCGATTCCGGTCAAGGGCATGTACCTTGGCTACGGGCACATCCCCAGTAGGGGGCGTGCAAGAGGCACCTGATCGATGTTTCTGACTTTCTATCCCTCTCCCTTCCGCTGTGTAAAAAATCAATAAAATATATTTAGAAAGAAAAAGTTTAGAGGTTAGGGTTTAGGGATTAGGGTTAGTGTTTAGGGTTTAGGGGATAGGACTAAGGTTAGGGGTAGGTATTAGGGTTGGGGTTAGGGTTTAGGTAATAGGGTTAGGGGGTTAGGAGTTAGGGTTAGGGATTAGGGTTAGGTTTACGAGTTAGGGTTAAAGGCATGGGGTTAGGAATTCGGGTTAGGATTAGGGTCTCTGTACCACTCCCTGCATCCCCGTGCCTTCTCCCTCTTGCCAAACTGCCTTCAGACTTCCTTTGGGTGCTGCTCCCCATCTGCCCGCCCGCCCGTCTCGGACACCCGTGTGGGTGGTTCCACTACATTTACCCACAGTCATTGCACCCTGTGCCGGCCCCACTTTAACACTCGAAGGGCTCCGGCCGGCGTGGTTCCGTGGCTGAGCATCGACCTATGAACCAGTAGGTCAGGGTTCGATTCCCGGTCGGGGCACAGGCCCGGGGTGCAGGCTCATCCCCAGTGTGGGCCGTGGAGGGGCCAGCCGGTCCGTGATTCCCTCTTATCCTGGACGTTTCTCTCTCTCCCTCTTCCTTCCTCTCTGAAACCCATAAGAATATATTTTTTTTAAAAAGAAAGAAGATTCGAGGGGGGTCCCAAGCCAGATATCGGGTTTCCTTCTGGCCTCTGTCCTTGGGATCAGCCTCCAGACTCAGCAAGAAGCCAGACAGGAAGGAAACGAGACGGAGACTTCTCCAGGATCTTATCCGCCTCTGGCTCCTCTGACTCCTTTATTCCGAACGTTCTGTCTTGTCGCCCCGCCTCAGGGCCACCGTGAAGAGCTTTGTCAAGCCGCCCTCGCTGGCCAACCTGGACAAGGTCAACTCCAACAGCCTGGATCTGCCGCCAGCTGCCGACACCCTCGTCTCGAAGCTCCCGGAGCTGCACGCGGCCAGCGCCGCCGCCGCCGGGGCCCCCCTCCCGTCCTGCTTCACCCCCAGCCCGGCCCCCATCCTCAACATCAACTCCGCCAGCTTCTCCCAGGGCCTGGAGCTCATGAGCGCCTTCAGTGTCCCCAAGGAGCCCCCCCGCATGTACCCCAAACTCTCAGGCCTGCACAGGAGCATGGAGTCCCTGCAGATGCCCATGAGCCTGCCCAGTGCCTTCGCCAGCAGCGCCCCCAGCCCCGCCCCTGCGGCAGCCCCGGAGGAGGAGGAGGCGGAGGAGCTGGCCTGGAGTGGGAGCCCCTGCGTTGGGCAGGTGGACAGGTGGGTGGACAGGGGCAGAGCCTGCCGTGCGTGCCCCCCCCCCCCAGCTGTCAGCGGTGAGGCTCCCCGTGTGGTGGCCACCTGGCCGCTTTCAACTTTATTTTTTTAATGTTTGTACCGCCGAAACCGGTGTGGCTCCGCGGACAGAGCGTCGGCCTGCAGACTGGAGGGTCCTGGGTTCGATTCCGGTCAAGGTCATGTACCTTGGCCATGGGCACGTCCCCAGTGGGGGGTGTGCAGGAGGCGGCTGATCGGTGTTTCTCTCTCATCGATGTTTCTTACTCTCTATCCCTCTCCCTTCCGCTCTTTAAAAAGTCAATAAGATAGATAGATAGATAGATAGATAGATAATCAACCTCCCTTCCTCTCTAAAATAGTTTATAAAAAAAATAAATATATTTGTACTGATTTCGGAGAAGAACGGGGAAGCAGAGAGAGAAAGAAGCATCAAGGATGAGAGAGAAACATCCATGAGGAGAGAGACTCATGGACCGGCTGCCTCCTGCACATCCCAGCCTGGGGATCGAGCCTGCAACCCCGGCCTGTGCCCTTGACCGGGAATCGAACCCTGATCTCCTGGTTCCTAGCCCGACGCTCAACCATGGACCCATGCTGCCCCGGATGGAGGGGTTTTTTTTTTGTTGTTGTTTTTTTAATCAACATTAAGTAATGCCATCTGCTTCCCAAAGCCGTGGACGAGGAAGGACGTGGTTTGGGTTTTACACGAGCGTCTTGTCGAGAGGGACAGCTTAACCCGGGGCGCTCAGCCAGCCCCGTCCGGTGCAGGTCCAAGGTTAGAGTGTCGGCCCGAGGACCGAAGGGCCGTGGGTTCGATTCCTGGCCAAGGGCACGTACCTCTGCCACAGTTTCCCTAGCCCTGGCCTGGCTGGACACGTGCGAGAGGCAACCCATCAATGTGTGTCTCTCACATTGCTCTCTCTCTCTCCGTCTCTATCTCTCTCTCTCTCTTTCTCCCTCCCTTCCTGCCTCCTCCCTTTCTTTAAAAAAAAAAATCACGTAGCTAGCTTGACCTGTCACCAAAAATATTTTGCTTTCTATGACATCATTTCTGTGACATTCCTATGGCATCATTTCTGTGACATTCCTATGACATCATTTCTGTGACATTCCTATGGCATCATTTCTGTGACATTCCTATGACATCATTTCTGTGACATTCCCATGACATCATTTCTGTGACATTCCTATGGCATCATTTCTGTGACATTCCTATGACATCATTTCTGTGACATTCCTATGACATCATTTCTGTGACATTCCTATGGCATCATTTCTGTGACATTCCTATGACATCATGGCCTGGTTCCATCCACCATCGCGTGACCTCGGTAGCTCCCACACCTGCTTTCCGATCGGAGGAACGCATTGAACAATTGAGATGAATTTCTCAGGTTGGGGGCCGCCTCCCCTTGCTGGTGGAGATAGCGGACCCACAGTTCTGATTGCGTTCCAGCCCCTCGAACCCGGGGCCCCCGGCCTCGAGCCTCTCCGAGGGGCCTACCCACACGCGTCTCTCGCTTTTTCTCCGCAGTGGCCAGCGGGATCGGAACACGCTGCCCAAGAAGGGGCTCAGGTAACTCTGCTGCCTGCCCCCCGCATTCCCCGGGCTGCTGGTGACTGCCCCCGGGCCTCAGCCATGACGTGGGGGAGGGAGGCCCTGGCACCCTGCCCCCCACAGCAGAGCCCGAGTCGCCCTCAGAGCCAGTGCTCCCTCCTGGGGACGCAGGAGGAAGAAGTGGGTCTCCAGGTGCCACGCCCTGGCCTGTATCCTGGGCACCCCAGTCCTGCCACACGGCCTCTCTGTGGTTTTCCTTCCTCAACATGAAGGGGAGGGCGGGGTGAGTGCGGGACACAGCCGGGGTTCCGCTGTCCCTGCAGCTCCAGGCCTTCCAGCAGCACCCGTGCTGCTCAGAAGCCCATGGTGGGGGCTGAGGGGGGCCAGGAGTTCTGCCCTGAGCTCTGACAACCCCTCTCCTATCCCTCAGTCCCCTGGGCGCCCCACAGAGGGGCCCTCGAGTCCTGCAGCCCCTCGAGAGGTCCTGGGGAGCTCGCCCCGGTCACCCCCGCTGTGGTTCCCTCCTGGTGTCCCCTCCCCGCTCCCCTTTCTCCTTGTCGTCATCCTGCTTCAGGGCCTCCACACCTGCCCCGCCCAAACCGCGTCCCCCCCTCGCCTGCGTCCCACAGGTACCAGCTCCAGTCCCAGGAGGAGCCCAAGGAGAGGCGACACTCCCACACCATCGGGGGGCTGCCCGAACCGGAGGACCAGCCCGAGCTGCCGTCACCGCCTGCGCTGCCCCTGTCCCTGAGCGCCAAGGGCCAGCTCACCAACGTTGGTCAGTGTTGCAGCCCCGCGCCCGGCACGGGGCCCGGGGGGGGGGGGGGTCGCCTCGAGGTGCCTGCGTCAGTTCACCCAAAATGAGACGCAGACAGAGTCTTTAAGACCCCGACCGGCAAGCGGCCCTCGGGCAGGCGCCGTGCAACCTCGTAGCTTCGGGGTCTGGACAGAGGAGGGAGCACAGACCCAGGTGCGGCGGCGGCTGCCGGAGCGCCTTCGGGGGCTGTCGGGCTGCGGGGAGGAAGGAGGGCCGGCTGGCCGGCGGCCGGGGACCAAGGACGGGATCTGCCTCCAAACCCGGGGTCCTTCCCCACCTGGGCTGGCCGTCTGCCAGGAAAAAAGGAAGGGTTCTCTCTCTCTCTCTCTCTCTCTCTCTCTCTCTCTCTCTCTCAATATATTTTATTGGCTTCAGAGAGGAAGGGAGATGGAGAGAGAGAAACCTCTGTGATGAGAGAACCATGGACCTGCTGCCTCCCGCACGCCCCTCACTGGGGATGGAGCCTGCAGCCCAGGCCTGTGCCCCGACCGGATATCGAACCCTGACCTCCTGGCTCCTTGGTGGACGCTCAGCCAAGGAGCCACACTGGCCAGGCACGGAGGAAGGGTCTCTCTCTCTTTAATATATTTTTATTGCCGAAACTGGTTTAGCTCGGTGGATAGAGCGTCGGTCTGCCGACTGAAGGGTCCCGGGTTCGATTCCGATCAAGGGCATGTGCCTTGGCTGCAGGCACATCCCCAGTGGGGCGTGTGAAGGTGGCGGCTGATGGATGTTTATCTCTCGTCGACGTTTCTGACTTCCTATCCCTCTCCCCTCCTGTCTGTAAAAAAAAAAAAAAAATCAATATTTTTATTATTATTAGTTTCGGAGCGGAAGGGAGAGGGAGGTAGAAAGAAGCATCCGTGGTGACCGGCGGCCCCCCGCACGCCTCCCGCTGGGTGGGCCTGCAGCCCAGGCCTGTGCCCCGACCGGGGACCGAACCCCGACCTCCTGGCTCCCAAGTCGGGGCTCAGCCCCAGAGCCACGCCGGCGGCCGGGCAGGACCAGAGTTGGGGCAGAATGACCCAGGAAGGCTGGTGTTCCCTCTGCACCTGGGGCCTCGCAGGGAAACGGGGTTTAAGGCCTCCAGCCGAGGGGCTGTGATGAGTCCGCGCTCGCAGGGTCTGCTGATGTGGAGGGCCGGCCGTCCACCTGCAGGGGGTGCAGGAGAGAACCTGAGGGGCTGGGACATGGGGCTGGCTCCCTGTGGGGTGAGCCCTGAGGCTGTGGCCCCAGCAGGGGGCAGCGGGGAGCAGGCCCCACCCGCCCTGACCTGCACCTGCTCCCTCCTCGGTGAAGTCTCTCGGGGATGCTGGGCAGGGAGGCCATGTACCTTGCTGCTTGAGCGTGAAGGTGACCTAGCCCCGTGGTCGGCAAACGGCGGCTCGAGAGCCACAGGCGGCTCTTTGGCCCCTGGAGTGTGGCTCTTCCACAAAACACCACGGCCTGGGCGTGTCGATGTTGAAGAAGGGGCGCTAGAAGAGGTTTTAAGAAATGTGGCTCTCCGAAGGAATGTCAGTCGTGCTGTTGATATTTGGTTCTGTGGACTCACGAGTTTGCCGACCGCCGGTCTAGACCCAGGCACGGGGGGTCTGAGGCTCCGACCCTTCGCGCCCAGGGGATCCCCTGGCTGAGCTCCTTCTCCCGCCGGCTCTGCACCTCGCAGATCTTCTCAGATCCGAGTCTTCTTGGTCTGGTCTCCGTCCTTGCAGCTGCCTGTTTTGTTATTTTGTGTGTGTTTTCCAAAGAAGGGAGAGCGAGACAGAAACATCCACGATGAGAGAGAATCATGGACCGGCTGCCTCCTGCGCGCCCCCTACTGGGGGGATCGAGCCCACACCCCGGGCTGTGCCCTGACGGGGAATCGAACCCTGACCTCCTGGTTCATAGGTCGACGCTCAGCCACTGGGCCCCGCCGGCCGCTCCCCCCACCCCCGGCCTGTGCGTGTCAGTGAACAGCGTCCTGTTTCGGGGCACATCCTCACGATGTGAAGGTTTCGGGACACGTGCCAGCCCCCCCACCCCAGGCTCAGGGACACCCCCGGGGCAGGCTGCCCACGGGAAACGCCGTCCGCCCTGCCCCCTGACAGCAGGGCCCCCCCCTCCGTTAGGGCCCGTGTCCCGCACCCCGCACCCCGCTGGCCTGCACACCCCTCCTTCCGCCAACCCCCCTGCCCTCCTCCTCCCAGCCCTGGCGCCCCGTCCTGAGGCCCTGAGCGCCGGTGACCCTGCCTCTTCTCCCGCCCCCCCAACCCCCACCCCACAACCCCTCTGTCCTTCCAGTGAGCCCCTCGGCGGCCAGCACGCCAAGAATCACCCGCTCCAACAGCATCCCCACCCACGAGGCGGCCTTCGAGCTGTACGGCGGCTCCCAAACGGGGAGCACCCTGTCCCTGGCCGACAGACCCAAGGGCATGATCCGCTCCGGATCCTTCCGGGACCCCGCGGACGACGGTGAGACTTCACGCGGCGCGGTTCACGCTCATCCCGGCCCCCGCCACCTGTCGCCCGCCAGTCACCGTCACCCGCCTCCACCGCCCACACGGCCACCCCACGCACATGACTCACAGCCCATCCAGCAGGGCCATCTCAGCACTTCCTCCGTCCCCCTCCCCGACCGAGAAGGGGCTGGGGGCCCAGAAACCTTGGGGCTGGGGCGGGGGGTGCGGGTGGACAGGCTCCTGGAGACGGGGCCCCAGCCTCCCCCCCCCCCATGGCCAGGTCACGTGAGGACACGGGGCAGCACGCAGGGAGCGGCTAGGCATCCGTGCCTTTTCCACGGATGCTCTGAGTCCTCAGGCAAGATGCGGTTGCCACGGCGTCAAGTTCAGGGTCAGCCGTGGTGCCTTCGTTGCTTGAAGACACACACGAGTTCTCTCTAAGCATTTTGCACCAAAGCATTCCTCTTTTTATTTTATTTTATTTTTATTTAACATTACTTAACACTAGAGGCCTGGTGTACGAAATTAGTGCATGGAGTGCAAGGGGTTTTCCTCAGCCCAGCCTGCATCCTCTCCAGGCATCACCAGGATCAGGCCTAAACGGGCAGTCAGACATCCCTCTCGCAATCCAAGGCTGCTGGCTCCCAACCGCTCGCCTGCCTGTCTCCCTGATGGCCCCTAACCTCTTCTGCCTCCCAGCCTGATCACCCCCTAACCACTCCCCTGCCAGCCTGATTGATGCCTAACTGCTTCCCACCAGCCTGTTTGCCCCTAACTGCCCTCCCCTGCAGGCCTGGTCACCCACAACTGCCCTCCCCTGCAGGCCTGGTCCCTCCCAACTGCCCTCTCCTGCTGGCCATGTTGTGGTGGCCATCTTGTATCCACATGGGGGCAGGATCTTTGACCACATGGGGGCAGCCATCACTCTTGTTGGAGTGATGGTCAATCTGCATATTATTCTTTTATTAGATAGGATGCTTATATTGATTTCAGAGAGGAAGGGAGAGGGGGAGAGAGAGAGAGAGAGAAATATCAGTAATGAGAGAGAATCACGGATCGGCTACCTCCTGCACGCCCCCAACTGGGGATCGAGCCCGCAACCAGGGCCTGTGCCCTGACCGGGAATCGAACCCTGACCTCCTGGTTCCTAGGTCTATGCTCAGCCAGGGAGCCCCGCCGGCCGGTTTTTCACTGATGGTCCCCAGGACGCCGGCACGGCAGTTGGCAGGGCTGCTCTGTGCAGCTCTGATAGGCACCTGCCCGCAACACCCCCTTTCTTCCCTCTTGGGCCCCGGCCCCTCCATGCCGGCCGAGCTAGGGCCCTGCTCAGCAGACCCAGCCGGCTCCGGTTCCACCGGGTCCCCGATCTGTTCTTTCTGTCGGCTCCAGGCGCCTGCCAGCTGCGCCAGCTCCCGCCAGGGTCCCCGCCTGGTCCCTGAGGCCCGCGTTAACTCCCCTGTTACTCTCTCTTCCAGTTCATGGCTCCGTGCTGTCCCTGGCGTCCAGCGCCTCCTCCACCTACTCCTCGGTAAGGGCACTCCTGTCTCCTCCTTCCTCCCTCGTGCCCCCCGCAACCTGGGCACCTGGGGGGAGCCTTGGGCTGGGAGCTTTGGTGCCTCAGGGTCTGTCTGGCCTCCGACATGCAGCACCCCTCCCGCCTGCTCTGAGGCTGGGGAGCCCCCGGGTCCTAGAGCCCACTCTGCACCCCGGGGGGCAGGAGGCATTAGTGGGGAGGCGACAGGGGGTCCCCAAGTGCATTCCAGAGCCCTCCCTGTGCACTTGACCATGCATGCATTTGACTGTGTGTCTGCATTTGAACCCGTGTGCACTTGACTGTGTGTGCACTTGACCATGTGTGTATAGTTTGCTGCATGTATAATTGACTGTTTGCACTTGACCAAGTGTGTCCTTAACCACCTGTGTGCAGTTGACTGTGTGTGCACTTGACCACGTGTGCCCTTGACTGTGTGTGCACTTGACCGTGTATGCCCTTGACTGTGTGTGCGTGCAGTTTACTGCACGTGTGCCCTTGACCACGTGTGTACTTGACTGCGTGTGTACTTGACCGTCTGTATGTTTACTGTGTGTGTGATTGACCGTATGTGCACTTACTTGACCGTGTGTATAGTTTACTGCATGTGCGATTGACTGTGTGTGTGTGTGTGTGTGTGCGCGCGCGTGCGTGCACTTGACTGTGTGTGCACTTGACCGCATGTGACCTTGATCGCGCGTGCGCGTGCTGTTTGCAGCGTGTGCAATGCCCTGGGCTCTCCCGTGCCTCCATCTTGCATCCCTCTGCCCTGAATCTGCCCGTTGGGGGAGAGGCTGAGTCCCAGGCAGGCAGGATCCTCCCCCTGCTCGGCCCCCACGAGCTGGCTGCCCACGAACCTCAGAGAAACCCCGATCCCGGCCCCCGTGTCATAGCTCAGGCCTCGCTTCTCCTCGTCCCCGCCGGCCGCTGCCTGGCTGCCTCAGCTCCGGGTAACCTGCTCTCTCTCTCTCTCTCCCCTCCTCCGTGCTCCCTTCTCCAGGCTGAGGAGAGGATGCAGTCCGAGGTAGGGCGCCCAGCCCCGTCCCGCTCCGCTCGCTCGCCGATGCCCTCCCAGCCACGGCCCCGGGCTCCCCCTCCCGCCGCCTAAGCTGTCTCTCTCTCCTCCTCCCAGCAAATCCGTAAGCTGCGCCGGGAGCTGGAGTCCTCGCAGGAGAAGGTGGCCACCCTGACCTCGCAGCTGTCCGCCAACGTGAGTGGGGCCCGGCCGGGGGGTGGGGGTTCCCGGATCGTCCCTGGGGTCCCGACGCCACGGGAGCAGACAAGGTTTGGGATGCGGCCCCCCTTTTTCCCCCCAACCTCCCCCGACCCCCGGCTCAGAGTCTCGATTTTATTAAGAACCATCCTGCCCCCCCAGCTAAGCAGTGTGTGTGGCCTTGAACTCCCCAGGGCCGTGGTCAGCAAACTGCGGCTCCTGAGCCACATGCGGCTCTTTGGCCCCTGGAGTGTGGCTCTTTTCCACAAAATACCACGGCCTGGGCGAGTCTATATTGAAGAAGTGGTGTTGGAAGGCGTTTAAGTTTAAAAAATTTAGCTCTCGCCCTAGCCGGTGTGGCTCGGTGGATAGAGCGTCAGTCAGCCTGCAGACTGAAAGGTCCCGGGTTCGATTCCGGCCAAGGGCACATGCCCGGGTGCTGGGCTCGATCCCCAGTGTGGGGTGTGCAAGAGGCAGCCAATCAATGATTCTCTCTCATCATTGATATTTCTGTCTCTCCTCCCTTCCTCTCTAAAAATCAGTAAAATACATTTAAAAAATAAAAATTTGGCTCTCAAAAGAAATGTCCGTCTTGTGTTGGTGATACTGGGCCCTGTGGGCTCATGAGTTTGCCGACCACGGCCCCAGAGGAGGAGCGAGGGCGGCTGGCAGCGGTTCTGGGCGGAGGTGGGCACAGCCCAGCCATTGGCCACAGGCAGGAATCCGCAGAGATTGTTTTTGGGGTTTTTTTAATTCATTTTTTAAAAATATATTTTATTGATTTTTTACAGAGAGGAAGGGAGAGGGATAGAGAGTCAGAAACATCGATGAGAGAGAAACATCGATCAGCCGCCTCCTGCACACCCCCACTGGGGATGTTCCCGCAACCAAGGTCCATGCCCTTGACCAGAATCGAACCCGGGACCCTTCCGTCCGCAGACAAACGCTCCATCCACTGAGCCAAACTGTTTCGGCTTCTTATACATTTTTATTGATATCAGAGAGGAAGGGAGATGGAGAGAGAGAGAGAGAGAGAGAGAGAGAGAGAGAGAGAGAGAAACATCCATGATGAGAGGGAATCGTAGATCGGCTGCCTCCTGCACGCCCCCCACTGGGGATGGAGCCCGCAACCAGGGCCTGTGCCCCGACCGGGAATCGAACCCTGACCTCCTGGTTCACAGGTCGATGCTCAACCCCTGAGCCCCGCCAGCTGGGCCAGGCGAGCATCTTCTTCTCTCTTCCGGCCTTGTCTCCCCAGCCCTGGAGACGGCGAGAACCGAGGCGCTCCCCCGCCAGGCTGCCGTCGTCTGTCCCCCGGGGCCGAGCTGAGAACATAAGCCTCATTTTCTTCCGAAGCTGTAAACACCAGCTGAGCCGGATCTAGGAGCCGTCCAAGCCCTGGCTTCCTCTCTCCTCCCTCTCTGGGGAGCGCAGCTGTCGGCCCGGGCTCTTCCCTCTGGGTCCCCAGGACCCTGCGTGTTCCCCATTTTCTTTTCTTTCTTTTTTTTTAAAGAGGAAGTTTCTTTATATATATATATATTTTATATTAATTTGTTTACAAAAAGGAAGAGAAGAGGGATAGAAAGTCAGAAACATCCATGAGAGAGAAACATCCATCAGCTGCCTCCTGCACACCCCCACTGGAGATGTGCCCGCAGCCAAGGTGCATGCCCTTGACCGGAATCGAACCCGGGACCCTTCAGTCCGCAGGCCAACCCTCTATCCACTGAGCCACACCGGTTTCGGCTCCCGTTTTATTTTCAACAGCTGTCCCTCCGCACACGGACCGTCCTCTTTCTTCTCTGACCCCCGGGCCCTCAATCTATTTATTTTTTTAAAATAGACGTTTTACGGATCTCAGAGACAAAGGGAGAGGGGGAGAGAGAAACATCCATGAGAGAGAACCACGGACCGGCTGCCTCCCGCACACCCCGCACTGGGGACGGAGCCCGCAACCCGGGCCCGGGCCCCGACTGGGAATCGAACCCGGACCTCCTGGTTCATGGGTTGATGCTCAACCCCTGAGCCCCGCCGGGCCGGGCACCCCAAGCCCTCGATGGAGATGTTGTACGTGGTTTGCTCAGAGCTCGGGTTAAGTCCTTTTTTCTGCTCTTGGGAACTTATAAGAGCTGAGATCTACAGGAGAAGTCCCCCCCCTCCCTGCACCCCCACACACCAAGGTGGGGGCCGGGCTCAGGAGACCCTGGGGCCGGGGGGTGGGGGGTGCCAGGGAGAGAACGCAGGGCTCTGCTCGCCGGGCGGCCGGCCGTCGTGCAGGCAGGGGGATCGCTCCCGGACAGGAGGCTCCTCTCGGCTGCGACAGGACCGGCCCACAGCCCGACGCTGCGGGCTCGGGGCCGAGCCTTGCCGAGGTCGTGGCCCGTCCCCGTGTCCAGGCCCTGGGCGGTTCTGTGGCTCAGGGGGTGGGCGTTGAACCCAGGAGGTCAGGGTTCGATTTCGTGCAGGAGGCAGCCAATCCATGGTTCTCTCTCCCTCTCCCTTCCTCCTTGGAATCAATACAAATGACAAGTAATTTAAAAAATTTTAAAAAGAACCTGGTCCCCCCAGAAGGAGTCTGAGTGCACCTCATCCGTTGAGGAAGATGTTTCAGGGTCCCCAGGAAGAGTGCCAGCTCTGAGACAGGAGACCCATACACTGCGTCCCTGTCCGTCTCCCCGTCCT